>CM032179.1:8143644-8186065 GCA_018908115.1 Anopheles rivulorum
TCGTTTCCTGCTTCCACAGATAGACAGACGTTCCGCTTCCGGCGATTCCGTATTCGCAAAGTTTTGTCAGATGTTCGGTTTCACGTACCGAACCACGCCGTACCGGTGCCCGGTTGTTTTTTTATTCGCTTCCAGCACACACTACGAATTCCAGTACGACTGAAAATTGTTGGACATAACAATTCCTTCGAGGCTTACTGACGTGTTTTCAGTCGTGTGGGTGTGTGTGTGTGTGTGTGTATGTGTGTGCGCTCGCGTCTGTATGCGTTGTTCCAACGGCGAGCCACACGGCACAGATGGGCACTGACACACACCGCGTCAGTGACAGCGCGATCGAGTTGGGGGCAAATAAAAAAAAAACCCGTGCGCGCAATAGAGACAGCAACACTACAAGTGCAGCGATTTTTCTTCGACCTTTTTCGAATTTCTTTCCGAGTTTGGTTCGTTTGCGCTGTACGATGATGCTACCGTTGTTGTCGTTGTTGCGGCTGCTGTTTCCTGCGCTGCTGCTACTGCTGCTGCCACTGGACTCGTGTTGTTTTCATACGGTACTTGCGGTTTAGTGTTACCCACTTCAGCTGCCACTCCCTCCCAGACAGCAAAAACACACCCGGCTGATTGAGTTGAAGCAAAAAAAAGGATGATTGATTTTAGACCGTTTGATAGAGCAATGGGTGAGGTGACGCACGACATATGCAGCGGGAACTGTATGCCTGTCCGCTGCCTGTCTTCCAACCGGAACCGTATTCAACACTTGGCGGACACCCGTGTTTTTAGGCACGGTACGCTAGTACGTGCTGAGCAAGGGGCCCGCCGTTTTATTTTATTTAATTTCCGAAAGGATTTTTCTCTTTCGCACACACGTTTGCTGTACTGCTCTGAGCGATGTACTGATTCACGCACGCAGGCCACGAATTCTGTTCACGAGATGTACGGATCCGGTGCCGGAGAATGCTATCGGTGGCATACTGCGCTTCTGACACCAAACCAGCATCGGGAGCGTGATGTAGCAGCAGCAGCGGCACCAAACCTCACCTTTTTCCCTGCTTTACGCGACGATTCGACTGCTTCACGTACACCTTTTTCGGCGTTGACAGTTGCGAGCCAGCGATAATTGGGATGTGCCACCCGTCACTGTATGCGTGCGTGTGTGGATGTGTTTGTGTGTGGTTGTAATGTGTGGCCACGGGCAAGCAGATTTTACTCGATTGATCGTTCGGTTTTCTCAGTACGGTTGATTGATTGGCGTGTGGGAGTCGCACCGTTCTTCTTCCTGTTCTTCCACTAGTTTTCCCACCCCTGCGGAACACCACCTATCACACCCAACGCTTTGTGAGGCGCTGAACTGCACAGGCACACGATGGTTGCACCAGGTCACAATCCTACCGTGCGCTCCAACTAAGCTAACTGGAAGCTGCACGACTGCAGCATGGCGTCCGTTCGGCACGCACGGTACGCTCGATTCACGACTGACACGTCCTGGCGAGAAACGAATACCCGTTAGCAGAAAAAGGTGCACCAATCGTTAACACTACGCCACACGGGTACGCACGACACACACATGCATGGACGCGGCTACAACGCACACCTTTGCCCGGACAACGCACTGACTCGCTTCACGGTAAATTCAACTTAACTTTCTCTTGGTCTTGCGTGCGCCCGTGCTCTGGTCTTTCTAACGCTGTCAGGAAGCTCCGGATTGCGTGTGTGCCTTCTGTGTCTCTCTTTCGTGCCTATGCGCTGGAACCATGCTCGCTCATTCTATTCCACGATGAATACTTGCGTAGCGCTGCGCTTGCGAGCATACATGTGTGGGTTAAACCTTGCATGAGGCAATGGTCAAGCCAAGTGACAGACCATCATGCTATCGAAAGAACTGAATTAGCCCCAATCTGATAAATGATGAGAAAAATGTATTTTAAAATAGCTGATTGATGTATGCGACTATCAACCAACGCCAAATGTATCCTAAACAATCGGGCGTTTTTACACAAGTCATTTGGCTAGTTGCCTGGTTGAAAGAGACTTTGTGCAATGAGAGTTTAACGACAGTACGGTTTTTGGACATAATTTTCATAAGACGTTAGAGACAATGACAAAATGCGGAATTCTAATTTTATAAAGTAATATACAAAAAACTTGAAAACAGTTATGATTACCTGTTTTTTTTTCATACTACAAAAGTGTTGCGTGCGAAACTAAGTTATTAAAGGTGGTGTGAATTCTTTGAATTGGTATTGTCCGCGACCATGGAGTGCAAATGAAGTGCATAGAACATCGCCTAATACTTTTGGTTAGCACACAGCATACACCATACCATATGGTCGTTTGGCATAGGCGTTAGCAAATGGAAAAGCTGATTTTTAACGCCTTTATTAAGGGGAATGAAAATGGGAAAAAGCTGTGTAACTATTAGACGATGAGTTGTATATTAAAGTATATTTTCGACTCGATTGTACCGTTGTTTGAAAATAAATTAAAAACGTATGCTTTTCAAATCGTTTACAGCATACCGTCGAATGCTTCAGTTCCATTTCGTCACACGAACAGTCCTGAATAATGCACTTCCTTTGGCATAGGAATAGATGAGCGGCTTATAATTTAATTGGCTCATGGGTAACTTTTGAATGGAGATGATCCGATTAAATATGTTTCAATGAGACAACTATTTGATGAGTATAGGAATGTGAAATTATAGACCTTTTGTTGCATTGTTCGGATTCTAGTGATAGCCAAATATCCTATCTGCTATTAAAATACATCACGCGATATCTTACCGGTTTTTGAAATCACCTATCGGTTTGCATTTATTCAGAATTATTAGCCTTCGCTTGTTTTTTTGCTTTTAAATATAGCATTCAAAATAAATTCTCCTATTAAATTCTGGTTTGCATTATCCTTCGCCAGGTAAATCGATATAGATTAGTAATAATATAATAAAGGTTGTTCAGCAGTAGTAAAAACCAGTCTCGAGGGAAACGTTAGACGTTATTTGTTTTTTCTTCCTTTTTGCTTTTGCTTAAATTGCTTTGTTCTAAAGTTTTTCCCCCTTTTTTGATTATCCTCAAACACGCACAAACACACAGGATACGCACGTCTAACGCTTCTTGTACCAACGCATTCCTTTCCCCGACACGAGTTTGCGTGCGCAAGGAGGTTTACCACCGACTCATTTGTCTGCACTCAATCGCCAATTGTAACATATCTATTACATCCATATATATTAATGATCGTTTCGTTTACTGATAAAAAGGCACCTAACCAAGACACCGCATACACGCACCGTACAGGGGAAGGTGAATAAAGAAAGCGGAAAAGTTGCTATGTGTTAGAAATCCGAAAAAGAAAAAATGCAGTTCCATTACTAACTCTATAAACTGTACCAATTTTTCCCTTTTCTTATGGCGCTTTCCCCAAAGATATGTGGTGCGAAAACCGTTTTCGTTTGATGTGGTTTAATAGCACCGTTAATAGTTTGGCATTGTTAGACAGTTGGAATGAAAGGAAATCTAATCGAATGGGGGAAGTTGTTATGTTGATGCAGCAACATTTTTCTGTTGCTAGAGCAACGTGGTTAGGATGCGGAGTAACCGCCCGATACAGATGAACGAAGGTGTGGTTTAAATATTCAGTTGAAAATTGTATACTGATTATTAGGCTAGCGTTTTAAGAGGGCGTAAACCCCTCGCCACAGAGGCTGGAACAAGTATCCGGTGCGTACTTTACCCGGAAAGCACCATTACGGGTTATAGTAATAATAATCATAATATTAATAATACTCCATTCGCGTAGTAAAAGTGTGTCAATACTGGTGGAATGGAATCAAGGAATAAAGGATACTGATTAAGGATACATCAAGTGCTAGTCAAAGTAGCGTCAAATCATTCGTCGTTCCGGTTTCCCAGGCAAAAAGAGGAAAGTGCGTACGACCAAAGTTGGACATCAATTTAGCTAAAAACGACGCTCCCGCCACCGACCGTCGACCGGAGTGCGCATACGGAACAGCAATCAGGCATCTTTCAACCTACTACTTTCTCGGGGTCAGTCGGCTGTACGGTTTACCGCCGTGCTGCTCCCATTCGCGATTAAACTCGTGCTCCAAAATTTCTGCACCCCGTTTCCGTGTTAGGGCCGTTTCCTCCAGGCTCAGCTCGCACATTTGCATGTCATCCTTGCCGGCCACGAGCAGTATCGGCGGTTTGTCCGTGTGCAACTCCATCTGGCGGGCAACGTACTGACCGTCGAAGTGGGCAAACCACCAGCTCCGTTTACTGTCGTCCGCGTTTGCAGCCGTTGCCACTTCCGGCCCGCCGTTGTTCGGTCGCACGAACGGTATGCGGAAGTAACGATGAACGCTGCCGGTCGGTACGATCTCCTGCTTCGGCGTCAACCTCGGAGGTCCGGAACGTGCCGCTAAAAAAAAAAAAAAAAGCAATCCAATTTTATCCAATTATCCAAATATCCATTTCACTAGAAGATGAACTTCTTACCCGCCTCCATGACACTGCGCGGTGCTCGTTCATTCTCATCCATCGTCGTGCGTTTGCGGTTCTTTGCCTTCCAGGCGTGGTACACCTTCAGTCGGCGATGGAACTCATGACGGCAAGCCTCGAGTAGTTCGATGTCACAGCTAGTGTTGATCGCATCTCGCAGTTCCGAATACTTCCACTTCGAAAGATCGTGTTTTTGCTTCTCAACCAGCTGCTGTTGTGCACGGATTGCTTCCGATCTGTCATGGGAAGGAAGATCGCATTGCAACACAAAGTATTATTGAAAGGAGCGATGTGAATTTTATTTTATTTTTTTTTTCGCTAGTAGTAACCACTAACGCCACCTTTGCCATCTGCCAAAATCATGCAAATGTAAATATATATAAATGGAGAAGGTTTTTTCCACTACAAGAGGCAAAGGTGACGCGCATTGAGACAGGATCGAATGGGATGAACAAATTAGTGTATTTTTTTAAAACGGAGCTGTATAAAAGGTAGGAAGAAAATAAAAACTCTTGTCACACAAAATACACACGATCTTTCTTGAAATACGTATGTACAGTTTTGTTGGTTCGATATTTTTTTTTTACATAGAAACAGTTTGCAACGATAAGAATAGGGAAACATATTAATGTATCCATCTCTTACCATTGGCAATTGAAATTCACATCCTGCTGCAATGACAATATGCCAAACATAGAGTGGTCGTTGCAAAGGAGGTTCAAATGGAAACCATACTATTGAAAACGAAAGCAACACGATAAACACAAAAAAATACAAAAAGATAAAAATGATACAAAACAAAAATGAAATGTTTTGAATAAAAAAAAAAACAATAAATAAAAACAAATCAAAACAAGGAAGGAGCGATATAGGAAGGATTGTTCGTTTTGGTTGGTTGGCTGTGTAGATACGAGTGTTTGTGAAAGTGTAATGTAGTATTATACAATGTACCTTATCAATCGGTTTGCGTTGCCCAATGGCGTGACTTCTGGCGTACCGCTGGAGAATGGGTTGGAAAATGCATTGAAACAAACAAAGTTAAAATAGAAATTCGTGATCCGTGTGAGAGTGGTGGTGTTTTGAGGAAGCCCCGAAGTAAAACATGGAGAAGGTTGTGTAGACTAGTGTAAGGAGGTAGAGCAGATTGGTTAAACGGGTGTTTAAAATTGCAACCAGAATCAGAGAGAGAGAGAGATAGACAGAGGGAGAGAGAGAGAGAGCAAAGATACGATGCCAACTAAGATGTTATTCATTACACTAATGTTCACCATTTCTCTGCATTTTTGAGTGAGTATGGCTGTTAAGAATTTAAGTTTTGGTTTCATTTTTCGTGAAGCGAATTGCAATTGTGAAAAAACTATGCCAGGGACAGCTTAAAAGTTATAATGATACTAAGTAAAAGTGAGAAGCATCATCTACATCATCTGTGTAGAGCGGTCGTTGTGGAGAAAGGTAGAATATTAGAATATATATGTATATAAGCAATCTGAAGAGGTGGTAGATCATAACGGGAGATAAATGTTACGAGTGTGAGTGAGCAAAGAAAACATTATCCTTCAGTAGTGTCATACTACTGGCTTGGTATAAGAGTGTGAAGGGATTTTGAATTACACACGACGGTTTTGCATAAATTATGTATACATAGAGTACAAAATATGTAGCATCTGTCGCCAGAAGTTAACTGTATTATGACTAACATCATCACCGAAAGAAGATCAACACACAAAGTACCAAAGTATCTTTTGACTTCTGCAAGGACAATCAACGAGCAGTACCCATCACCGATTAAAATTACCCGTATACACAATGCTACCTAGCGCAATATACAAGCAGTAAGGGAAGTACAACGACGCCGACACCGTAAGAGAGAAGGACTGATGTTAGAAGCGGCTAGCACGTAGCAACAAGAACAACGACTATAATAAAAAGGACGTTGCACGTGTGCCTAGTGAATGTTAGTGCTTAACTACACACGCACACACACACGCACAGGACACACAGATGACGAAATTAGCGTTGCGTGCAGCGTAGGTACGGCGTGTGCCACATGTTTGTTGCATACTTTCTCAACGCAGGCGGACTGTCCTCGACCTGCCCATTCGATTCCTGTGCAAGACGGAGGGCAAGCTCGTGATCGCGGCGCTCCTGTTCCAGTTGCTGCCGATACTGTATGTCCTCCTGTGCTTCCTTTTCCAGTTGTGCCTGAGTAGGTGTTAGAACAGAGTACCGATTAGCGTATGGGGCGTACATGGGCGTTGCTAGATGTTTATCGCGCTCCTCCTGGTTGAGCAGTGACCTGAGCTCTTTGGCCGCCGTGCTTAAGGCTAGAGCGGATGACAGTACCTGTAGGGCAAGGGCAGCCTTCCGATCTTCGCCTTCCTGGCGGAGCCGTTTCGCTTCTTCCTCCTTGCGGCGTGCCTCGATTTCCGTTTTCCTACGTGGGTTGTGGGACAGGGTGGAACGGGTTAAATTCATTAGCAAACCATAAGACGGCGGGAGTATATACTCACTTCTTTCTGTTTTCTTCTTCCTCTCTGAGGCGACGCAATTCTTCCTCCTTGGCACGGCGCTCTGCCTCTAGTGCGAGCTTGATCTTGTTCAGTCGCTCCTGCTCTTCGGCATTTCGTTGTTCCTGCAGGCGTGCATTGATCAGTTTCATGTTAGTGTCGATGCTGTGCATAATATCAGCATACTGCTGATCAATCGCGTTGGCACTTATCGACGGATTGCTCTTTATCTTAGTGATCGCAATTGCCAACAACGCCTGCACGTCCCGTATGTTTGCCTGCATCTTTTCACGGTCCGTCTTCAGCTGCTCGGCAATCGCGTGCATCTTGCGTAGATTGTTCTCCACCGCTTTAATTTTCATGATACCACGGTAGCGTGGTTGATGCTGCTTACGCATCAGATACCCACGGACAGACTTCTGCAGCTGCACGACCGATTTGTTACGGAAGATGATGCGATTTTTCACTGCACGTGAGAGACGCAAAGAAAGAAAACAATCAATGGAAGTACGCCGTTCGTGTAAGGCAAAAGCTAAACCGTTGAAAGTAAGAAACAAAAATGCAAATAATATGTATACGACGGTAGCCTACGTTTGATGACGCATATCGCAGCGAATGCCGATTTGATCCAGCGCGAACGGATTAACCACTTCTTCACCTTCGCAACGATCGCTTTCAGATTCTCCGGATCCGAGCGCATGATGCGATCGAACTCGACGAACTTGCCCGGCCGGAAGAACACCTTCGTGATGCCGAACTTGAACTCGTTCGAGTTCAGCTTCAGCGACATCAGCATCGCCTCGCAGAAGGTGCGCGGTGGCAGTCGGGCCAGCTCCGGTGGCAGATAGCTTTTGTACATATTGTACAGCTCGTTGAACGGTACGCGCGATGGATAGCCGTACTCCATCAACTCCAGCACCGAGTTCGTGCCGGAGTATTTCAGCTGTGCCAGCGCCAAGCTACCTTCAAACTCATGGTCGATCATGCGGCTGTTCGGTTTGATGCACCGTATAAAGTTGGTACCGTTGTTGCGCAGTTTTTCCAACAGCTCGCTGAGCTGCGAACGAAACTTCGAACCTACCGAGATGAAGGAAAGTTTGCCTACGTTCATCGGCGTCTTGCCGGTGCCATTGCCACTGAATAGTGCGTTCAGCAACGCATTTTCCGACTCTTGCACCAACCCCTCCAGCGACGCATGGAGCGCATCATTGTTCTTCTCGATGAATTGGTTCTGCAAAGGAAACGCAAACCGCACACATAAGCCTACTGACACGGCACGTGGTTTCGATTGTTTGCATTGCATTGCCTACCGTATTGTAGCACACCGCACCGGCAAAATGGCGAACCAAAAATCCTTCATCGTCGCGCAACGACCGGTGCGCCTTGAGCCGGGATGCTCTCGGGAACGACAACCGATAGTGACCGGTCCAAGCCGAATGTACCTCGTTGGTAAAGTGTGCGTACGACGGTCTCGGCAGCTTCGACTCCTCGTCGAGCAGCGTGAAAATACCGTTCGATTTAGACTCGATCAGCTCTGGAAAAACAGTGTGTGTGTGTGTGTGTGAGATGTTGCGGTTTTGTTGAAATGTATCCTTACTATCCAGCATTCGCCATCTTGTGCTGCTTACCGATAATGTCCTGATTGTCGGTGTACTTAATTTCCGGCACGTTCAGACCCTCACGCGCGTACAGCACCTGTTCGGCTGCTAGGATATTATCGTCGAAAAACTTTTGCAACTTTTCATTGCAGTAGTTGATGCAGAACTGCTCGAACGAGTTGACCGTGAAATATTCTGTGAAGGTGAAATAAACACAGCGGGTGAAAAAAAGGGCCCACCGTGAATGGGAAGCTATTACTATTACCGAAACCGGCGATATCGAGCACACCGATATAGTAGCTAGAGGCCTGGAATGGAATGTTCTGGTTGATCAGCGCAACGATGTGATCGAACAGCTTCGAGTAGAGTGCTTTCGCGAGCGCATCGCGTGCATTGTTCGCTTCGTACACTTTCAGCATCACCATAATGACCGTGCCCTTGATACCACCGCCCTTACTCTTCATCACGCGCGACATCAGCGCCTGGCGCAGTTCGGACGGATCTACCCCGATCAGGCGGGCCGTTACGTTTAGTGATGCTTGCGAGTCCTGCGTTATCCGGCAGCCGCCGTTCGAATCTTCCGGGTTTTCCTCGAACCGAATGTTGCCGAGATGGAGCACTGCCGCAACTAGCGAGTAGATTTGGATTCGTTCCGTCTCGCCCAGCCCCAAGCGACCGAGTGCCTCATCTAGCTGCCGGAAGTCTTCGTAATCGTCCAGTATCGGGTCCTTCAATGGCCCTTTCGTGTTGTGCACACGCGACTTGTAGCCGGCCGGTATGCGGGATTCCGTGTTCGGGTGCGTAAAGTACTGCGTACAGCCGCACAGGTACCGATAGTCGTCCGGTTTCGTCAGCGCAAGCTTTTCGCGCAATGCCGGCGGTGCGCCGGCGCACAGCAGATAAAACACGTGATAGTTCCGCTCGTCCGGGCTCTGTGTGCAAATGCGACTCTTTTCAAGCAGGTAGTGCGAGATGTGACCACCGACCACCTGGCATCGTTTATCGTAGTGCACCTCGATGAATTTGCCAAAACGGGAACTGTTGTTGTTGCGCGTGGTTTTCGCGTTGCCGAACGCTTCCAGTATCGGGTTTGCGTCCAGTATCTTTTGCTCGATCGGACCGGCCGCCGCAACCGAGTCGCACAGAAACTTGAGCAGATACTTGGTGCTTTCCGTCTTGCCCGCACCGGATTCGCCCGACACTATGATCGACTGGGACATCTTCAGCACGCGCATATCGCGTATTGCCTTATCGGCTGGAAAGATAGCGCGCGACCGTAAAACACGTTCGTTGGTTAATGTGTGCGTTTTAGTTGGTGGTGACGAGCGTCTTACCGATTGCGTACACGTGCGGCGGAAGCTCACCGATCGATTTGCCGCTGTAACGTTTCAGTGTTGTCTGCGAATAAAGGTCCGGTATTTCCTTGTACGGGTTGACGGCAATCAGGATGTTTGCTACATAGGTCTGTAGAAGTTTGTAATGGAAGAAAGCATTATGAACGATTGCAATACCGGGAACTCTCTCTCTCTCTCTCTCTCTCTGTGGGCTTAAACATATAGCGCTAATCGCGCTTCGCACAACATCGATAGATGTAGTTACACATGCAAAGAAATTGTGAGATTTCCATGCTTGTGCTGTCTGTATAAGTGTATACATATTTAATAGAGCCGGTAGCAAGAACGTGCGTATCATTTGAGCAAGAATGTATAACACAGAATTGTTAAAAATTAAATAAAAAATCACATAAATGTTAAAAATAATTGCGGTACGAAACGAAAGTAAAGTATGCAAAAGCTACGGTCAAACGTTGTCTTACATAAATCTTGTCCTTGTAGTAGCGGCACCGAATGTTATCCAGCAGCGTGGCTTCGTTCAGAAACATTAGCTCACAGTTATCATCGTTATCCGAGGGCCGCTCGCAAGAGGGAAAGATGTCCTCGGGGATGCAGCTACGTTTCGGCTGCTTGCTGTCGACCGGCTGCACCTCATACTCGGACGCACCGATCTCGACAATGCGCCCCTGTATGTAGCCATCCTGTATGTCGCGTGCCCACACCAGCTGTGAGTCCAGCATCACTGTGCAGTGCGCGTAATGAAAGTAATGAAAAAAAGAAGAAACAAAAAAAAAAAGAAAGTTAGTTGCCAATTCATTGTACCCTAGCCATAGCGTCCGTGCCATACTTACTTGTGCTGGGTGGAGGTTTTCAGTTTTGGCAGGCCGCGTTGCAGTGGCCTCTAGTCGGGAGCGTGGTGTGCGTTATGCGTTGATAGTGGAAAACTGTCCGAGCGCTGCAGGCAAGATGAGGTGACCCCACAGCCATCCGGAACCGCATTGGAGCATGCAGGGAAAAGAGAAATCACAAACCCATTTGAAATTAAAAACATCGAACGAGGGGAAAACTGGAACGTGGAGTTTTTCACCTCCGCGGCTTTGCTACCGCCATCACCACCTTCTTTTCAATGCTTTGTTTGTTTGGTGCGGAAGTGAAATGAATAAAAAAAAAAAAACACGTTTACCAAACCGGTGGCTTTGGACCACAACAAAACCCGAACACATACAAATACACGCGGAAGCATTCGCTTTTAAGGGGGGAGGGGGGGGAGGAAGGCACACTTTTCCGATATTCGTTATGGCTCCCTTCCCTTTGCCCCAACACTCCCCATACCCGAATCAATCGTTCCTCCACCTGCCGCTGGATTGCAGATGACTTATCCTCTTTCTCTTTCGCACGTTGCATATCTTTCTCACACACGCGAATGGTTCCCGATCTCCAATCACTGACGCCGCAGTTATTATCACCGGCCGTAACATCGCCCAATGGATGGGTACATATTATATGCATACACTCACGGGGTTGCGCTTAACGGAAGCGCACAATGCAACCGAAGAAGTCGAGAAAAACGACGAGATAAAACGAGGTGGAGAAATTTTTTTCCCCGTCACGTTTTGCTGATGGATCAAGATACGTGGTGAAGCATGGTCGGAAAGAGCGGAGGCTGCATGGGGAGAAGGGCATTCAAAGTACGAAAATTGCCGTAGCAGTACAAACTGGCCATCTCTCGCCTTTACGATCTTAGGGCGGGATGGAAAGCAGTTTAAAAATGGGAAATGAAACAAGTGGGCAAAGTATGGTGAGGTTTTGTCTAACCTGATTAGGGCATAATACAGCACCAAAACATAACAACCTACGAAAGAGTCTTTTTACCGGTTTGCCTTACAATTAGCCCTGCCAACCTCTTTTACCACTCGTACACACTGTGGTACACACACAAAAAAAAAACATAAACACACACACACACACACATACAAATAGCAAAATAATGTTCGAAGCGTCAGAATGCTGCGTTTGTGTGTATGTTTGTGCAGGAACGGGGTGGGCCTAATTCTACAAATTGGAAGCCGTAAACTAACTTATTTCTATTGCGCATATTGTAAAAGGAAACCGAAGTTGCTCTGGCCACGGTTAGCGGGTGTGTGCGCGATGGGCAGGTGTGGGTGCAGCTATGGGTGGGTTACGTTTGGGCGGATCGCATGATGCTGTGAATCATCAATTCGCGCCCATGAACGAAGGTGCTTCACTGTGGTACACTGCAGCAGCCACGTTTGCAGTGCTTGTCAACCGCTTTGCGATATTTAAATACCTAATATGAAAAACATACATCAGCTACAAAAGAAAAGGGCACTGGTAACAGCATTTGGAGGAAGTGTAATGCAGCACCGATCGAATCGATTAACAACATATTACGTTTGTTTAATATATCTGTGTACGGTCCAGTGCGTACTGTGGTGGTGATGTACCAAATGCAAGACTAATTTGATTTAAGTGGCTAAAGAAGCTTCCCGACCATTCTGAGAAATTGTGCCGTATTATGGGTTTGCCACCAAACAATATGAAGCAATTTGCGACATTCGTTTGTATGTTTCGATTTTGGAGCTAGAAGTAAGCCACCGTTGGATGGATTGCATAATAAGTTCAGCAATCGCAATCAGTATTACGAAACAAACCACAAATGCGATATATGAATAAAGTTGAATCGAAGATCGGAGATTGGAGTTTTGGCAACTCTTCAACCATTTTCAAACCAGCCGATCTTCCCTGTAGATAATTTAAACATGGACCCCATAAGCGTTGGCCTCTCGTTCACGCTACAGCTTGATCACCACTGACGGTTGTGGGCAGGAGTTCGTTCAATCGGTAAAAGTCAAACTAATGCAACATCCTCCGCGTGTCGGCATCACCTCCACCAGTATCGTACGACGACGTTGAAATCTGACGCCTCATCATTACCCGTATGCCCTTCGCGTGCCTACGTACACGATCGCTGCAATCGTTCTATGCGTTTATGCTGCCCGTAAGCGACCCGACACGGTAAGATGGGTTTTTGCCGGAGCGGCTAACACAATATTGTGGAGTAAATTGGAGGGGCGCGCGCGCGTGTGTGTGTGTGTGTGTGGTTTAAGCTGCACACACCAGCGCGGAGGGCAATATAGGTAATAAACAATTGGCAGCAGCGCGTTCCGGATTTGGATGTGCATTTGTATGGGCCCTCGCTTCATCATTCGCCCCCCTTCCCCCACCACCCCTCCCATATCTTCCCCTTTCTCTTCGTTCGCACGTTTTGTGCGCACATACATAACTAATGTTAGGGGTTTTGTTGTTGTTGTTGTTGTTGTTGTTACTTTTCAAGCTCACGCGTCTTCTATAGCATGCTGAATGTTTTGCTGAGCTCACCCCACACGCTAATACAAAGCAGCTCCATGCGGGAGGAAACCGCAACCCGGTTGTTTTACTCCCTTTGCCGCCGACTCAGGGATGGCATGTGTTTTGTTGCTGTTGTATTATTTCGCTGTTTAGCATGTGCCTGTACCTGGGGACAGCATAAACAAGTGGCTCCCACGTAACGCGTTTTTTTTTTGTTGTTGTTGCTAAAAACTAACCGCCGGTGATGAACAATTAGTGTAAGCAAGTGTTGCAAGAAGCAATGTAGGTACGTGGGTTTCCCACACATTTACAGCTACACACAACCACACGCGAACGTGTCTTCCTCGCTGACGTCGATCGGCAAAAGATAAAGCGTTTGCAATCATGCCGAAGGAATCTTACTTGACGAAGTTGTACGCTGTAAGGAAAGAATACGATAACAAAGGGTAGCCACTCGCCTCCTACACTACTGTCGCCCACTTTGGAGGGAAATTTACAAGCAAGATATGCTACCGCTCGGCCTGTAAAACTATCTTGATCACATGTCTCTATTTTCCTGTCTGATCGCGGCGTTGCGCTTATCACAAGCACGTACCAAAAGTATTGCCAGTTATCAAAAACAGAAACCGGAAATGGCGCTCTACTCATAAGGCTCGATGGCCTCGTTTTGTATCACCCGCTCCCGATGTGTATTATTGGTACGGGTTTGTATGGTAAATAGTGACCAGTTCAACAATTTTCACATTCTCCCCCTGCTTGCAATCGTTTTACCATTTTCAACCTACCGGTCGGTCTGGTTGGTGCGGTTCCGCGTGGAATAGAGCATAAGTGGGTTTCTTCTAAAAAAAAAAACAACAAAAAACAACAAAAAACAACACAAACAAGACATTAAAAAACCGAAATCAAGAAGATCAAGCTAAAAAACCGCTATGTTTTCTTGTTTTGGGGCCATCAGTTGTTGCAGCGCCTGTTTGGCTCACACTGCACTACAGAAAGGAAATGGGCACACAATTAGCTGGCCAGAAATTTGGTAACTGCTTTGTCCGCTTGATTATGTATGTGTGTACGTATGAAACTCTTCCCGGGCAGGGCAAGACAAGAAAGCAGAGCTGGAAAGCCGCACGTTCGATTTTCTAGTTTCCCTGTGCACGACTCCTATTTGCCGGTCGGCCTTCTTTGCTTCTCCGCAAAGACCGCGGAACCGTGATAGGAACCGATCGTTTGCCATTGGTGTAATGTATAAGCAGGATGACGAAAAAAAAAAAAAAAAAAAAAAAAAACGGGCGCACCCCAAGACAACCTGCAAAAGCGATGTCTCACTCTTTCTTTCGCCTCATTTCTTATCTTCCGTGGCGGGCACAGGTGTAGATACTTGGCAAACGGAACCGTCCCGAAACCTGCTGCAGGGCGTTGAAGGAACGTTCCCTATCGCACTGTGCACCGTTGAAGTATTTCGCGATTTTGTGATAAGGAAAATAGGGGGGGGGGGGAATAAAAAGTAAGTACTACAATCTATAACTGCCTTTCCGTCGCTGATGACGGTGGCCGTGATGATGTTGGCTGGCCCTGCTCAAGTGTCACCTCAACAACCTTAATAGCCGTGCTGTTCCACACCACCACCAGAAGTGGAGCAGACATGAAAAGATTTGAATTCGAAGTCATCCGTTCGAAGCCATTTGTGGCAACCACTTTGCCACTTGACTTTGCGATTGGTGCGCCGGTCGGTGGCAGACGGTCCACTTCCATTGCCGGAGAGTCGACACTCCGGAACATTCCGCGCCTGCACACACGCGTCACGAAGCCGAAAGGAAATCGACCGTTTTTCGTGCTCATCCACCCTCAACTTTACGTTTAAATAAAAAAAGTAATAATAATAATAATATAAAGGGTGGCGTTCGGGCCCCGCACGCTTCGCAGTGGTGCCTTTTAGTGCACGAAAAGGGTTTCCACCAACGAAAGCAAAGCTGGAAAGTAGGGTGGAACGAAATGGATGGATAATGCAACCATCTTCTGCGCTCCCGTCCCTTTCGCACTGCTCGCGTTCGCTTAATTCACCGTCCAGCTGTGTAGATAGTGACGAGCGAGACGGGGAGATAATGGTTTGAAATGATGAAAAATCAAGCAACCCACCAGGGGAAACACACTTTTGCCCTATAAGTAAAGTGAGCAGCTATCACGGGCACAGCGGAAAGAACATAGCAGTAGTTTTATTATAGTATGTAACACTGTCGGAAGAGTTTAAAATTGCCTTACCTTCGGCTATTTTGCTGCTTTGCTTTGAATGGTTGTAATATTTTCAGTACACTCTTGTACCCCGTTTACCGCAGTTCCGTGCAGACGTGTTTTCGGTGATGCAGCAACACCGTACGGCGTATGAAAATGCAATTGCTCGTGTGTATTTGTATATTGCGAAGATCGGTATAGGAGTTGTGTGTTGGCGGTTGATTGGTGGAAATGTCCTTCGTCGCATTAGCAGCACACGTACGGTTCAGTACACAAGCACACCTACACACACACACACACACACGTACGCACCGGTTTAGGTACCGCGGGAGCAGCAAGCAACCCGGTGAAGCCCTACGAAACAATGAACTTTGGGAGGGTGTTTGTTCGGGTTTTCCTTCACCCCGTTGCCTGGATAGAACGCGACACGGCCGGTTCGGGCCGACAATTAGCGCACCACACACACATACAATACGAAATATTGCGAAGATACGACCGGACTAACTTTTTTTTTTCTACCCACGGCACATACACACAGCACAGCTGTTTCAGTGCATGCCTTACCTACGATCACCTCTCTCTCTTGCCTGGAAGGGCAAACAGTTTGTTGTACAGCACCACCGCTAGCCGCGAACTTGTCTACCGGATGACGGTACGAATGTAATGAACGAACAGCGAGAAACCATCGAAAAATTTCCACGAAGGCGTCTCACTGACAATTGGTAGTGATGGTCTGTTTCTGACCGGGTTGGTTCAAAGCAAACGAAATGCCAAGACTGAACTGGAAACTGATGTGACATTTGACAGCTGGAGGTGCTACGGTTGGGATCAAAGTGGGTATATAAGGCGGTGTCGAACATTTTGGCATCGGTGTTTTAGAAAATGAGAAAACGACCCCAACTGTCAAAACCGATGAGTGTTGCTAGTGTGTAGCTACCGATTGATGCAGCTTTGGAGTACATTTCAGATGCGAAAGTCATTTCTATTACGCACATTTCATGTTGCAAACATCACTGTAGCCGTATTTTGCGTTAGATCACTCTCCTGATTCCTGTTTTTTTTGTTGTTTTGTCGTCGCAGACGCAAGAAATCCAGCTCTTACATTCATTGTGTGTGGCCCTTTTAACATAAACAAACATTAACCTCTCCCTTCAAACTGAATTTTTGAAAATGGACCGCTGTCAAATGCTAAAAATACTCCTCCTTGTACACCCACAATGAAATTTTAAACCCTTCATTTTTTTCCTAAGTATGCAGGCATGCACGAATATACATAGCTTCTCGATGGCTGTTAGATGAGTAGTAAGCAAATTGATTTAATTTAATTAATAATCTTACTACCAACAGTAGGAATCATTCATTCATTTTCGTTAATCGTTGTATCGAGAAAGTTTCTGATTCATTCAATGGGTTTATTGTAACTCTCACCACACATCGTTTAGCTGATATTGTATTCCATATAATCTAAATGAAGGACACATGCCAATCATTAAGGAATGAAGGGGCCTCAACACCCCTGGATGGGATAGTAGAAAGTAGGGAAAGGAAACATCCCTGCCTCGGAATCTCAAATATTCACAAACAAAGAAATTTGTCCTATCTCATTCCAACTCGTTATTGTTATCATATTTATGGTTACTCTTCAACAAATTGCAATCATATGGTTGCTCGTGCCTAGAGTTGGGTATAATAATAAACAAATACTCAGATGTGCAACGCTTAATAGGTATTAGGAAACTTACGGTATTGATACTGAGATTTAATCTTTACTCTCATTGTTCACCTCACTGGTACGTCTTATTGATTAGGGTAGATTCAATAAATTGTTCTAGTTTATTGTTCAACCGCAAATACGATTGTTGTCCTCGCACAGAATCTTTCACACGACGTCAGAAATACTGGTTGAGAAATGCACTAAGCGAAGTAAACGTGTGACGGGGTGCTTTCACAAAATGTAAACAAAGCGCGCACAGGGTAACGATGACCGAAATGGTTAAACTGAAGCAACAAATAGGTACTTGAAAATTAATTGACTTCTTCACAACGTATTTTCCGTGCTTTTTTTGCTTAAAAAAGTACCCTGCTTTTGCTATTTATGGTCTAAACTTATGATATTGCAGCGTTACTTGCTTTACAGTACGGGAAGAATCAACCAGGTTGACAATAACTCAAATGAATCGGCTCCTAGCAGCTGTGATGCTGATTGTTGAAAAGTTGGTAAGAATTGAATGCTGAATTGCATGTTATACGCCGCTTTTTCTGTAGGAAATTTGACTACACTCCTGGTTTAATCACTATCATAATCGTTTCCTTTTCTGCAGGCTGAATTTAACGGCCTACGGCTTTCCTCGTCCGACCCGTACATTACCTCTTCATCAGAATCGTTTATCATCGAAAACGTGGGATTATCCTTTGCTATGATCGGTTCTGAAAACAGAATGGCTTATTCAGTAAGAAGGCTTCCTGTGCACCGACCAGGCTTACCATGGACAGCAGGACCACTCGGTGAGTAGACGTAGGCCATTGCGTAGAGGTAAAAGTTTAGCAACCCATAGAAACACATAAACTGGGCCGAGCTTTTATAGCTGGTATATAGTTGGGCGATAAAGTTATCCTCCAGCGTGTCGAAACCAAAATGCTGCATCGTCACGATGAGAGAAATCGAAAGCACAATCAGCATCAGGAGTGTTAGGATCTTCAGACGCATATCTATCCGCGAAGGAAACGGTAAAAACAGCATAGTGAGAAATACAACAGCAGCATATGAGGTGGTTCTTACCAAAGTATGGCATCGATCGCAACTCGGAGTATGCTTTCAGCATCAAAAGCCCCAAGTATAATAAGTACATTGCACCGGCGATCGAAACAAACACCTTCAAACCCTGCAGAAATGAATACATAATTAATGACGAACTATTTCCTTTCCAGTATCGTGATACGCACGTTGTAGTGATCGGAATCTTCAAAGTGACTGTACGTGGGATCGTTCAGTTCGTCACATTTCTCCCAAATCCCCAATACGACCGCACACAACCAGATGGGTAGTATGACGATCAGCTTTGGCAAATAGAAGGTGATAAATTTTCGCTCATTTTGCCGCAATCCATGATACACGCAGAGCCAGAACATAAGTATACCGCAGAGAAATGTGGTCTGGAGAAGTGCATCTATTATACCCGGCAACCAATTGTTGGCGATGAAGATGAGTGGAAAGATCGGATCTGTCCAGGTTTGGGGTGGTGGAAAGGTTAAAACAAATTTTAGTGTCTTTTCTTTTAAGGTAACGCTAACGGCAGGCACGGTTGTGTACATACTGTTAAAAAGCAGCAGGAGCGGTAACAATATCGAGAGCCATTTCTGCTCGATTGACCAATCATTCATCGGGTATTTCCGAAGCGTATGTGCAAACCAGCACGTGATAATGAACGTAAACAGCACGAAGATGAAGCGGAACCAAATCTCGATCTGCGTGAAGGCGGGATTGTACGATTTGAAGAAAAATTGCACGGTCCGTATGTTGTACCGCTGGTGAAACGCTTCCAGCCCGTAAAAATGCACCGTCACGATGTAGTGCGCGTAGTCGAGAAATCCGATATGCAGCACGGTAAACTCGTCACACTCCTCATAGCTGCAGGACAGATGGCGTGTGCGATTTTTCACATCCGTCCCGCCGTTGTGCATGCCACCGTACACGGGCATCGGCTTGTGTTCCGTGGTAAGGCCTTCGATCTGTACGCTGATGTGGAACTTTTTGTCCACCATCTCGTCGTCCGTGTTGTCCGTCGTAAGCTTGGCGATAATCCACAGCTGCTGGGAGTAGGTGGTAAGGAGCGGCGTGCGCATCACAAACGGTCCACGCGCTAAATAGTTGCTTGGGGCGTCGGATGTGGTCACGTTGGGCTGCAGTGAACTGCCACTCACCTTGCTCATCACCGTAATCGGTGGACCGGCTAGCCCGATAAATATACCTAGCCCGAAGCAGGCAAAGAACGCCAGAAAGACGGTGGCGAATTCCCGCTTGTTCATGGAATAGAGCCGCATATGGACGGACCGTTCGCACCGGTCATGATGGTACGCTGGGGCGATGTATTTGTTAAACTCACTGAACAGATCGCTAAATTGAGCGAGACTTTGGCGCAACCGGAGGCACATTCCGGCGGGTGTTACGTACGAGTAGCCCAACTTGGACGTATCCTCCGGTGGTTTGGACGATCCAGAGGAAGCCATGGTTCGTCCTTACCGTTTTAACCCGAACCGTGATGATGGTTTTCCCCGTTGCAATGCTCCTGGTTGCTGGAGGTCGACCTTCGTGTTGACATATGGTAAATATGTTGATGTTGAGCCTCTTCCCCTTCTCTGTTCCGAACGTTGTGATTTAGTTTCGTTTTGCACGGAAATCGTCGGTTCGTTTGGATTGCACTGCTGTTTCTACTGTTTGCATTATCTAAACACTAACTGCTAAACTGTTAGCATTATCTGCTGTACGAAGAGGGATGTATTTTAAGGCGCTGTTTGTATTGAACTACGATTTTGATACACTGGAAGGTACCGTTCGGACGATGCTGAGTGCCGTGGAGTGTGAAGTATCATCCTTCTTGCACTGCGCATGCGCCTGCCACGAAAATCCCTACGACTATTACATGCTTCTGTCATGCGGAAATGTAAACTTGTTACAAAACTGTTCCGGGAAATACATTACCAATTGTTTGGAAGTATTAAAAAGTTGTGGCGACATGCATTTTAGATGTTTGATTTTAAATAAAGTTTAAACGCAGCACAAATTGTATTATGCTTAACTGATGAATGTATGAAACATGTTAAAGAAAATTAAAATACTATTTAATTTGACATTTGCTTCTTAACTCAAAACAATACTTTGATTAAGTTATATATTTATAAGTAATTTTTGAGATTGAGGAGAACCATTTACTAAAGGTGGCATTAATGTCAACATTCCAACGTTTGACTACATGTTCCTACGGAAGGAAATGTATCTCAGGTATTGATTGGGCGCAAGCTTTTAAAAACTTTCACTCAGCATGGTTTAGTTGCGTATCGCAAGTACCCAATGCTGTAGGATTAAATATGAAAGCCGCCGAATGCTACCGTGAGAAGTTACATTTCCTAGTTAGTTTTGAAAGCAATTCCAACAAAAAGTTACAATGAAAACGACCGTTGTCTCGTGTTGGAAACTTAGTAAACATCTATGTTAAACATTGTGACTCCAAAAGCTCACTGAGCTAAAGCACTGAGCTCACTGAGCAATAGCAGAGTTTTAAAAGCAATGCATACATCGACCGATTCTTCAAAGATGAAAAAAGTAGTAAAAAAAATGTTGTACTTCTATTATTATTTAATATCACGTACAATAAGTAATTAAAAAAAGTGAAAACCGTAATCGTGCTTTCAAAGCTCTTTGTGTGCTCGAGTGAGATGCGTTAAATTAAGCTTTCTTTTTCGAGCAGAATAAAAGCACAACGAAAGCTCGCGCATTGCTCGAATTTACTTAAAAATTTAAATAGCTTCTCTGCTGCTGGAAACACGTGGAAACACGGTACAGATTAACTTCAAAATTTTGCATACCACGCGCGCTAGAAAAGGCGAGAAGACGTAATAAAAGGTAAGAAAAACGCTTTACACCAGGGTGTGTTTATTTAATTTTAGATTTTAACTTATATTGGTAAGTTTTGTTTTCATTTTTATTGTCTGACTTGGTACTTCTGTGTATTTTTCTAACGAATAGCATAGAAAAAATCTCTGGTCGTTTGTTTTCCACGTTTTGTTGTATGTTGTGATTTTCGCCTGCTCGAGTTTCTGCTACACGGATTTCTTACACGTCTCTACATATTTATAAAACTGAGGATGTAACAAGTCAAATCAGTAAATAACACATGTACGAGAGAGTTGGCTGAGTTGGTTGTAGGTGTGTATGGGCATGTGTATGTGTTTCTGTGTACACGACGGTCTGTTTTGTGTGCGTCTTCAATTTGTATATTTATTTTGTCGCTTTAGCTATATCTAGGGTTCTCTTCCTCTCTTGTGTTGTCTTGCTTGGAATGATTACTTTTATGCGTTTTGCTTCCTTTTTTTATCCTCATATGTGTGTTGCGGTTTGTTTGTGTGTGCTCGTGTGCGTAAGTTTTGTTTTTCTGTCGTTGTTTTGGATGGGGATTACTTTTACATTAAGGATCGCTCTCGAAAGTAGGGGGATCGCGCGTTTGTGCGTATAATTTAGCATTTATATTTCGTTGTTTTAATTTCGCGTTCATTTCAATTTCCTCTTGTCATGGTTTGATACCTCTCTTGATACCGAATGTACGAATGTGTGTGTCTGTTTTTTTTTTCAATAGAAATATTTAACAATAGTCCATTCTTGCTGTTCCTTCGGCACTGTTTTCTCAATCTCTTCTTAATTTTCTTTTACGTTTACTATCTGTGCATTTGCTGCTAGAGGTGCCGTATTCTTTTGTTGAGCCGTGTCCCAACTCCAACACAGACAAAATGTAGTCTTTGGGCTCGTTACGCTCTGCTCGGATACTTCAACATGTTATCGCTTTGGCACAATTTTTTTTTCTGCTAGCTCTTCTCTTTCTCAATTTCTCTCTCTCTCTCTCTCTCTATCTCTCTCTCTCTCTCTCTCTCTCGTTACCTCTCTTTTCCCTCTCTGTTTATCTCTGCCTAGCACGATTTAATAATTTGTTCCTCTTACAAGAATTCCAATAGCTAAATTATTCCGGTTTCCATAAATCACTAATTAATAGGCGTTTGCAATTAATGTAAATTCAATTAAAGACACTTTTTGTTCGTTTTGTTATCATAATATTAATGTATAGTATATATATATATATATATATATATGTATATATAAACGATTTGCTTTTCTTCTTCCTCTTTGCAACAAAGACCACAGAATGAATGGGGCTTCGTTTTTGGTTTCGTTGTCTTCATCCGCGCATCTCTTGCATTCGGTGTAATTTAAAGAGAAGTAGTAGGATGGCTCATACTTTTTTTTTTTGGTCTGTAACTTTCTGCTGCTCAGTAGTGGCGTTTGGCGGTTTTTCGTATGTGTTGATACATAATTTAATTAGTTTTCGTTTTAAATTAGAGTTCATAAATTTCATCAATAGTTTGTGGTTGGTTGGTTGGAGCGGTGTGGTATGTGTTTGTATATATATAAAAAAATTTTTTTACCCTTTCTCAGAACGCAATCGTGTAATTGATGCTTTCTTTTGTTACAATCACTCAAAATGGTTGTCTTCTTTGATGCTATTCCATTGTTCCGGTCAATGGGATCTTTGACCGTATTTAGTATGTTTGACACTATTTCGTTTGTTCGTATTCTTGTCTTCCCGGATGTTATTTATTCTGTTTGTGCTGTTGGTGTGTATATGTTTGAATAACGTTTCAAAATTGTTGATTTGTATACTCCTTCCAACTATATGGTTGTGTTTCGTGTGTGCAATTTGCGTTGTTTATATCCAAATTGGGGGGAAAGAGGAAGGTAGGAGATGTTTCGTATCAATGGTATGTACAAGTATTACTAACAACATATGCGCGCGTGTATTTTTTTTTCCCTCTCTTGTCAACATATTACTTCACCCGAGTCACCGGTGTATCATCGCAAAGCGCAATGACCGCAAGAAAAACCAAAACAATATTTGCAGTGAAAAAAATGTTAATGTGACCGAGTTGCCAACTCGTTTGGAAGTAAGGGAAAATGCTGTACGGTGTGGGGTTTTTTTTTTAAAAAGCTGTATCTTATCATGAAATGTCGTCCATGATGGAGAAGGAAAATGGGGAAGGGGAGTATGAAGAACAGGAAAGCGAGGGAGACAATTTTCATTTATATAGCTTGCGTTTAACCAATTTAATTTGTTAATATCAATATTTACTTCTGTTTTTTCACTTAAAGGAGATTATTTTCTAAGATCTGCTCTTAAGCTTCACTATCTCATCTTCTCTCTCTCTCTCTCTCTCTCTCTCTCTCTCTCTCTCTCTCTCTCGCATCCACGCACTGTGTCCTCTAATAGCCGATCGTTTTGACATTCCAACCACACTAGTTTACTCATTTTCGTAATCATTTTTATACAAACTCACGTCCAACATTTTCCCAGCCGATCGAGGACCCGATTAGTGTGGTTTTATTTTTCACTAATCATTAACCCCCCGAAACTAGCGAATTGCGGTTCTTAGTTTTTGCTTTTCGTTGCATCATTTGTGTTCTAGTTCTATATTTTCTTCTTCTTCGCCTTCGTTTTGCTACGTTTGTGTTTGATTACTATTTGTTTTAGTAATAATCTCATTTTTATTTAAGTCCACCATGAAACCTTGCTATACGTGTGTAATTAGCAGCAATTTATTGCTACGGGTGTGTGTGTGTGTCTTGATTTTTGTTTGTCTCTCCTTTTCTTTCCTTGCTTATGCGGTTTACAGCGCACTAACTAAGAGCAACACAAGTAAAATGTTCATATTCCACCCCCTCGGAATATCTTCACACTCCCACCCCCTCCCTTCCCTTCCCTCTCTTCATCCCTAGTTTTAAGAAAATAGTCAAATCCCGTAATCGGTTTCCCATCCTTTTCGATAGTTTTGTTTTGTTAATGGTTTTGTTTTCTTCGCTTCATTTCCGTTTAATAATATTTGATTTATATAAATGTGTAACAGTGAAGTAGGGATATTATTGAAGCTTGTTATGTTGTTGTTCGTGAACTCTTTTCTCTTTAACACTTTCCGCTAGCATAGCTTTTTCCCACCTGTCCCGTTTGCCTAATGGAAGATGTTGAGCGTTGTTATTTAATAGATGTTTTGTTTACAATGACGTTTGACAGCTTTTATCGCAAAATTGTTCTTGTCCGACAGATGGTTCGTTTTTCTTTTGTTGTTGTTTACTTTATGAACGACACGACGCATTTTAGTATTTGTGTGTTTATGCAGAGAATGCAGAAATTTTTATGCAATAACTTTCAATAAGATTAGTGTAGCAATGCGTGCATCTGTGTTTTTGTAGTTGTTTCAAACATATTTCTCTCGTTGTATTCGATCGCATATGCTGTTTTCTTTTTACTCGTAAACGTATGTTGTCCCGTAATAGTCTGTACCTTATACCATTGTGTTTGTGGATGCCAACCATCAGCCGAGTTTGTATTGTCTAGTTAACACCTTGCGGTAAAACAAAAACAAAAGTGTTGCTTTACATTGCATTTGTGGTTCGTATCGGTAATGGTATGTCTGAGATGCGTACACTACCGCGCTGTAAATATCACGTTGAATGGGGAAGCGGAAAACAGTTGAGCACCCCTGAACGGTAGTGCAATGGTTACTAAGCTTGTGTCTCGAATCTCGCTCATCTTGCGCTGGGTAGTTGACAGCAAGGGACGAACGTAAGGATAATAGTACGCATTTGCACTGGCAAACAGGAACGCCCGTTGTCGTAGGATCGCACAACGGGTGGCTAACAATTATATTGAAACGATTTGGTTTTGGTCCTAGCGTGTATGCATGTACGTCCAGCTTGTGCCTTGCAGATGACACTTTTGACGTACCTAAGTATATGGAAGAAAGATAGCTCAAGAGTATATAAGGCAACTAAGATAAATTGAAACATTGAACTTATCAAGTACATTTTATAGCTAACGAATTTAAACCTAATGGCTATGCGTGTCAGAATGGATGTCTCTTCCATGTACATACGCTAGTGGGCTGTCGGCTCGCTTGCCGCTCCCTAATAATATTAACATAGTAAAAAGGAATAATAAGTAACTGAATTCACTTCTGGGCCGTTTGCATTCACCCCATGGATGCGCATTAGCACGTAACACGCACGGGAAGAAAGGTTTGAAATTAGCCGCTAGATATACTAGACTTAATAGGAATGAGATACAATGTTTCGGGATTAAGATTAAAGGCGCCGGTGTCCTGTGTCTCATGTATACGTGTAATGTGTTTGAGTGTTTGGGTGTGTATGTGTGTCTGTAGGTGTGAATAGGTGTATTGTATGGTACTTTGCCTCTCACTCTCTGTCTGTCACAGTCACGCGCACAGGAATTGCAACCACTGGTACTGTCATGACAACTGTCAACGAAACCAAGATGCTGGTCATATAAGTGTGGGTGTGCTTGTTAAAAGTTTCCATACATCCATACATGTTGAAAGGTGGTAGATGGGGAAGGGAGATACAAACAATTCATGCGTCGTAAGCAGCTTAAGCCAAACGTGTCCCTGTCCTTTTGTTCGAAAAAAATAAAATAAAATAAAATAAAATTGTAAAATATATTGCTTGTAGCTCATTCGTTGTAATAGTATAACCAACCCTAATATACATTATGACGTCCACTACGAGAGCAATCAATGGCACAATGAAGTAGTAGAAGATGTATCAATAAAAGTAAAACTAATAGTAATAATAAATGCATGCCGTCTGACACATTTCGAACTTTGCTGGCAGAAACGCTTTTGTTTTGGCGTTCGCATAGTATGTCATCCTGTATTCGCTTTCTTTTGTTTCTTTAAGTACGACTTTTGGAGCGTAAAAGAGAGTGAGAGAGCGAGAGAGAAGGAAGGTAAAATAAACGATGATCACGATGTCTGTGTGTGCGTGTACCAACTGCATGGAGCTAGTTGCTTTGTTTAGTTTTGACAGGTGTTTCGTACCCGTGTACTAGGGCCATTGTCTCGTCACATCTTTCCTATCCTAACTACGTGTTTTGTTGTGGGGGTGAGGGGGGGGGGAATACTAAAGTGTTAATGTGAAAACAACTCCGACCGGAACGTTACTATCTGGCTCGTAACGGCGAGTCAGATAAACGCGAATAAACAAAACGGAATCCGCAATAAAATAAAATAGAAAGCTTCCTAGTGAAACAAAAACCGTACCTCATGGGCAATGATAATACTAAACGTTCCTTCTGGCACTCGCTGTCAGATTGGATTTAACGGATGATTTTCGAATAAGATACACAGTGTTAAACTTCGCGTACAGTGCACTGCATCGCGTGGAGAACCGTAAATTGGAAACAACTAATAAGTATATGATTTAAAATAATGGGTATTATAATCATTACAAAAAAAAGAGGGCAGGGTTGTGCATGTGGTGGTTGAAGGGTGAAGTGGTGGATGAATGGGGACGGGTGCATAGTGTAGTGTTTGAGGCATAGATAGGCGGCATTAAAATCTATCATAGAAAACTAGCATTAAAATATTGAAAAAATAATAACTTGAGTCCCTTCTAGGGCACATAACTTGCATTTCCTCTCTGCGCGATCATCGGACTCATCCGTTTGCAGCTTTTGTGTTCGCTTGCCATTCTCTACCTTCGTGTGTGTTTGTGTCAGTATGCTTTATAGAACTTTACTGTTCTGGACGATTTCTGCTCTGCTTCCCAAAACATATACGATCTACCTGCCCGTAAACACGTCTAAAGCCCACCGTCACGACATACGGTGCTTGCAGTGGACTGCATCTCGTATATGGAACTGAACACCTCAGTGTAAACTGCCAGCACTACCACCGACCGTTGCACCGATACTACTGCTCGACAGGCTGTGTTCGGCACCGGTAAGAAACGGCACGCCTAGCGTGGTCGAAGACAGGTAGCGATCGACGAACAGTCTCCGGCTGAGGTATGGTGCTGGTGCGTCTACCGAGGTGAGCAGTGAGAGTGGATGATGATGATGGTGGTGTTGCTGCTGCTGCTGCTGCGAAGCTGTTTGTATCCGGTGCGGAGGTAGCAGTATGGCGTCGGATGCTACTACTTGTGTGTTGGCTGATTGTAATATCGGTGGGCCTGCTGGTATGCTATGGTGGTGATGGTGGTTGTGGTGTTGATGATGATGGTAGATGGATTGTTGCTGTACTAACTCGCAGTGCCGCTCGTCAGCGACATCCAGATGCGGTGCCGGTAGTGAGCCAGATGACGACGATGATGATGGTAGTGGTGGTGGTGGTGGTGGTGGTGGTGGTGGTAGTGGTGGTGGTCCGGGATACGGTTGCTTCTGTTCTGCTGCGCGGGACCGGCTGTATCCGTGAGTGGATGCGAGGGCATGTCTACCACCGCGCCCTCGTCGTAGCCCGCGTGGTTGCTGCGCAGCGGGCAGGGCAGGATCGCGATCGTAGGAAGCGGCAAGGCCGCCACCGGGGGACGGAACATCCCGCCCCAGGCCGTTGCCTTATTTACCCTCCCTGTACGGTTTGCAGTACGAGTAGCGATGGTTCATGTGCTGGCTGTACGAGCCGGAATGGGAAAAGCGCTTTAGGCACTTGCAGCACTGGAACGGTTTTTCGCCACTGTGCAGACGCTTGTGCTCCGTCAGATGGTGCTTGTGCTTGAACGCCTTCGGACATTCCATGCACTTGTAAGGACGTTGGCCTAAGGTAAGATCGAAACACAATCCGAAAATGATATTAGTACCCGTAAACTGACGAACGGAAATTTATAAATGAACCGACAAGATAGTGATGGGTAACGCAACGGCTCGGAGCGGAACGGGTAGGTCTCCAATCAAGTCGCTCCGAATCCATAGTAAGCAATGGATGGAATCAAACTATTGTTTTTCGATTATTTTACAACAAGGTAGTATGTTTAACACAAAAGCTTCATTATCCTGTTTGGATTGTACTTATTATGAGTGTCCACCTCATGGGTCTGGCTACCGCGGTGTTTGTAATTTTCTTTATATTTTATTTGGATATTCATTCTCATGTTGAGATATGCCTTTAGTTGCGGTTTTTGATTCACTTTCCTGAACCGAAGATGTGCTTGCCGGGCAGACTAGTCGGGTTGTTAGTGATGTGAATGCTTATCAGCCACTATCGGAAAATTTAAATCTCTAGAGCAATCCAGATGTTACCGCGTACATTTTGCTCCTGCTCATTTAATTAATTTTGTATGGGTAATATGTAAATTTCAAACGACCGAAATGAGCGTATTAAAAATTGCGTATGCCACGAATGCAAAGCAATGGAGCCGCCCAGTAGGTTATGTGGCAATCTGGTGTTCGGGATAATATATTCTACACGATTCATGATTTAGGATTTAGAATGTACGATACTGGTACGGAGGAAGGGAGTAGTTTTAGCAAAACGTTAGGCCAAGCTCGCATTAAAAGCTTCAAAACTTGGCAACGCTGTGTTTGCTCCGTTCCGAGTGTAAGAAATGTCCATCGATACAGTTGTGTATCGTGAAGGTGTGCGCTACTTACCCGAATGTTCGTACTTGTGCCGTTGCAGGGAGCTGTGCTTGCTGAACGTCTTGTCACACTGATCACAGACGTACTGACCCTCGGCGTCCGGGGTCGGATGGGTAAGCTGGCCGGCATCCTTACTAGCGGGCGTAACGCACGCAGCACCATTAGTGCCACCGAGCCCGTACGCACCGGCTAACCGCTTCGGCACGTTCAGCATCGACTGCAGCAGGTGCTTCTTGTCCGGGAAGGCGCCATAGTACTTGGCAGCACCGTCGTCCGGCAGCATGTCGCGCGCGCCCGGGCTCAGGCTGGCCCGTCCGACCATGCTGCCGGTGGCGGCAGCCGCCGCTGCCGACAACTTCGGCGAGAACTGCCGCAACAGTTGGTCCATGTTGGCCAGGTTGGCCGGATGATGCGGATGATGGTGCGGATGGTGCAGCCCGTGCATCGCTGGATATTTCGCGAATGTTTGGGACAGTGCGGGCGGTCCCGGCTGGGACGGACCGGTGTGCTGTCCTCGGCCGTCCTGCGGCGACGGTGTGTCCCGTGGCAGCCCGGTCCCCGGACCGAGCTGGAGCGGATTTCCGCCGGTGCCGCCGTGCGCGTGCGGACCGGCGGTCGCACCGTGTATCGGATGGATGTCATGGTAGAAGAATGCGGTCGGCGAACAGGACGTTTTGATGCTGAGGTTCATGGCTTCGTTCAGGGCGGACATCGTGTCCGCCTGCAGCAGTACGGCTGGCAGCGTGCCGGCGGCTAGTGCCGATGCGGCGGCCTGCGAGTTGGTGGCGGCACTCAGCAGCGCCTCGCCAACCGTCAGCAGCCCCTTCTTCACGGACAGATCGAGCGGCTGGTCGCCTGCATCCTGCCCGCCAACGACCGATGGTGCCCGGTCCGCGTGCAGTGGTGATATCGGTGCGGTTACCGTCGCGCCTACCGTCTGCGCACCGGTCGGGCCACCGTTCGCGTACGGTCGGACACTGCCGGCACTGCCCATCTTGCGCTCCCGTGACCGATTGTTTTGAAACCACACCTGCACGACGCGCGCCTCCATCTTGACGTGGTGCGCGATCGCCTGGAACTCGTCCCGGCTCGGCTTGCTGTTCCGCGCGTAGTACTTCTTCAGCTCGTTCTGCTGCTCCTCCGAGATGGAGGTGCGCACCCGCACCTTTCCACTGCCACCAACGCCACCAGCAACACCACCACCACCACCACCGTGCGGTCCTGCCAGGCCGATCGTGCCGGCGCCGGCGATGCTGCCGTGCCCGTGCCCATACCCGCTGCTGCTGCAGTCACCCTTGAGCGCGACCGTGTCGTAGTCGGTGTCGTCCTCGCTGCAGCTGCTGTTGCTACTGTTGCCGCTGGTGCTGCTGGTACCGATCGGTGCACCGCCCACCGCCTGGGACAGTGGGCCGGTACCGCTCACGTACGGATTGAGCAGCAGCGACCGTTTGCAGTACATTCGGGCGTGCTGCAGCATTTCGGGCTCGGTCGCAAACTCCTCGCTGCAGTAGAGACAGTGCAGCGGCGAACCCGACACGGACGGCGAGTGCGAGGAGGTGGCAGACGGTGACGAGAAGCGCACCGTATCGTCACGGTCGGTCAGCTTAAGTTCGGCCATCTCCATCTGTTCGAGATCGCCACTCTCCTCGGCCGGTTCGTCCTTTACGATCGCTTTGTTACGGCTTACAGTCGCGTCTTGCATCACACCCGGTGGCGGTGCGACACCATCGTAACTGGCCGGTTCGGGTGCACCCTCCTCGGCCGGTTCCTGCTTCGGTAGTAATGCATGCTTGCATTCGGCATCCTCCCTGCGTTCGCCGTTCGGTGGCTGTTGACATCCCTCGTTCGGCTCACTGCTTTGCCTGCCATTCCCTTCCGCCGTCTCCTTCCGAGCGTCGTGGAACGGTGTGGGCTGCTGGTTTGTCCCACCCTCCCCACCGGAAAGCATTACCACCTCCACCTTCTCCTCCGCGCAGCACTCGTCCTGCTCCTCGTCGACTTCCATGCGGTCGCTGTCGGGCGGGTTCGGGTGCTGACCGTTGCCGGTGTCGGGCGGCAGCGAAACGACATCGATCGACGATGCAGGCCGCCTTGCCGATTCCGGACGCTGCTCGTCGTTGTCGTCGTCGTCGTCGCGGGCCGCCGGCGCTAGCGTTCGCCGCTGACCATCGTCCATCAACGGGTCGTGCGCGTCGCTACCGGTCGCCGTTTGCTGCCGGTGCTGTTGGTTGGTGACGGAAAAATCGAACAGGCGCAACATGTTCGGATCGAGCATGGCGAACGAGTAGGCGAGCAGGGAGGCGTGCTGGATCTTGCTGAGCAGCAGCGGATCGACACCCGGCTGCCCGATCGCGTCCAGCTCGTGCTTCGTTGCCGACGAGCAGGAGGACGACGTGGGCGACGGTGACGTCACCAGGCCGTGCCGGCTAGCAATGTCCAGGTCGCGATGCAGCACACCCACACCGTGCTGCGGCCGTAAGCTGATCGGTGTGCGGCCGAGCCCGCCAGTACCGAGACCGTGCCCGTTCGGTATCACCGTCAGCCCGTTGCCACCGTGGAACGCGTACTGCGGCGAACGGTGATTACTGTCACTGCCGCTGCCACTGTTGTTGGAGCTGTTGTTGTTGTTGTTGCTGTTATTGTTGTTATTGTTGTTGTTATTGTTGTTGTTGTTGTTGTTGTTGTTGTTGTTGTGGTTAAGCCTGATGCCCATGTTGATGCACTTTTTCGAGGTCATGTGGCTCGAGTAGGAGCCGGAGTGCGAGAAGCGCTTGCCACAGTTCGGACAGACGAACGGTTTCTCGCCCGAATGGATGCGCTTGTGCTCCTTCAGATGGTGCTTGAATTTGAACGCTTTATCACATTCGTTGCATTTAAATTTGCGCCGCTGCGACGATTCGTCGTGGGAGATCATGTGGCGCTGGAGTCGGTAAACGTTGGCGAACGGTTTGTGGCACACCTTGCAGCTCTGCTTCCGTGGAAAGAAAGTTGATAACGGAAAAAGGAAGGTAGTAAGAAAAAAAACACACACACACATTAGACATGATAAAATAGAAAATTTTAAACGGATTAGTTTCATAGTGTGGAAAGCAAAACTTCGGTAGCTTATAGGAAATACTGTTCTGCGGCCATTATCTAACTGGTCAACCCATGCTCAACGAGCCTAGCTGAGCCTTACCCAGCTGCCGATGCTGGGAGCGTAACTGGGGACGCCATCTTGTATTGCCGTGTACCGTGTGTAGTAAACAAATTTGTGTTCAATAGAAAAAAAAGGAGCACAAAACAAACGAACAACGACGACGGTGACAAGCCGAACCCAAAATTAGTGTCTCCAACTCATTGAAGCGAGGCGCATGGTGGCGTTTTTCTCCCATTTTTTTTGTGTTTGTTTTCAGTGCCACCAGTGTCGGCACCGAACCGAGAAGAAGATGAGTTAAAATATATGTATTGCAACGATTGCTACGCGATTGCTGTGTGGTAAGGTAAAAATATCCATCAGCGTCTCTGCCTTTGCAATCGCACATGAAATAACAACAACAAACCCGGCACACCCGGTTTCCGGTGTGTGTAATTGAAAATGCACCTTCAGTTTTGTTTGTTTGTTTGTTTTTCTGCTTTCGTGTATTCCGATTTCTGGCGACGTGTTTCGCAAAACAATCACCACTTTTTCTGCTGTGCGGCAGAGCGTGAAGGAGTTAAAATGTGTTCTGTGTGCCGGTGTGCGAAACGTGTACAATCGCAAGCACTAAGCTGTTGCGATAGGTGAGATTTTAATCACGGCGACCAACACACACACACACACATTCACTAGCAAAACGGTTGACGTTTTGGCCGAATGGTGTGCGACGTTTGTTACTTGTTGTTGTTTTTTGAGATATTAGAAAAGGCTAACACGGATGGATGTGTGCGTGCGGCGCTAAAGCCGGGTTAAGTGCGTGTGTCACACAACGGGAGATGTCATTTTTCATCAAAAGCGGCTACCGAGTATGATAAATACACCGTGTGACCCTGCCCCGTCGTAAATGAAACGGGTTAGGCACGGTTACTACCGCTGCTGGCTGCCGCCACGAGCTTAGCCACGAAGAAGGATAATAATGTACGCGTTGACAGTTCCAGCTGATTGGGTGCGAACTGTCAAACCGTAAGTGTACGTCAGTTTGGTTTTGTTTTTAGTGAGTTTTAGTGCGGATGAAATGGTGATGACGCACACAACAACAACAACAACAACAAAAAAATGGCAGAATAAGAACTGCGATCGACTGGAAGAAATGTTTCATGTAAAGTGAACAATTGGACGAATTAGCAGAACAAAACCAAAACAAAAACAATCACTTGGTGCAGGTTTCTGGTGTACTAATGGGGATTTTTCTCTTTGTTGGATTTTCGTCATTTCGTCGTCAACGCTGCGAACGAGCGCACGGGTGAAGTTACCAGTGCGTAACGCCTGCCCGTGATCCCATCCTGCAAGGTAGGAAAAACACCGGTTTTCTCGACCGTGCACGATCGAGAAAAGACACAACAACAACAAAAAAAAAGAACAAAAAAGGGAGAAAAACAATAGGAATGCGGACGGGGCAGGCGCGCGCGCGCTTGTGTGTGTGTGCGCGTTGTCTGTCAGTGGCAGTGGCGGGCAGACTCGGCGGTGGGAAAGCAGATGTTCACGTTTTTCCATTTTTGGAGGACACATGGCCACATTTTATATGGTGCGCCGTGGCAGACAGCGGCACCCAGCACTGCTGCTGCTGCTGCTGCTGCTGCGACCGAGAAAAACCAAAATGGTTTAAAAATAAAAACCGTTCCCCGAGCCACTGTTCGAACGCGCTTCGGGTGGTACGTGCAGGCCGGGATCGGGTCTATAGGTATAATTGCACCGCGAGTTGGTTTTTTTTTCTCTCTCTCTCTTACTCCTTGTTTCTGCCTGTCAGCGCGTTGCAGGCAAGGTTTTCGATCGAGTTACCGGGATTGTTTCTTCCTTCCTTGGGGGTGTTTAGAGGTGCCGCTGTGCTAGATGCTTGTTTGTTGCTGCTGTCACGAACGGCAACGTGTTCTTTGTTTTTTGTTTTTTTTGGGACAAAACAATGTTGGCTCTCGCCTCAATTTCTGCCCCATCCGGGTGCGAATCAGATGTGCATACCTTGATGGAGCCATTTTTTCCTCCATTGCCGGCAATAAATTAAAATTCAAAACCCTTCGTGCACACCAGGAAATGGCCCGATGGCCATTTACTGCTCTTCGAGACGTTCGCCCTTGTTCGCCGCAACTATTACCACCACACCGAAGCAAACCGACAAAGGTAAGCGAAAGATTGAAAAACACTGAAAAAAATAAGAAATAAAATGGGACACCTTCGGCAGCACCCACCGCATCCCTTGCCGTACCAACAATCGCACCGGTCGGCTAGCTGGCTGAGTGTGTCCGGGGCGCACAACTGCTTATGGGACGAGGACAAAGAAGCAGAACGGTTTTGTTTTTTGCCGCAGCGCGACGATCCGCGAGTAAGAAACGCCACGAAGGCTGGACGGGTGCCCTGCCCTTTTGCGGTGTAAAGTGATAGCGTGATACGGTACGGGGGTTGCTGCGTACGACCTGACGAAGGTTGCCAGTGAATCACGGTATGGATGAGTCGAGTGGACGCGATGATGTGAATGCGGTGGAAAATCAAAGATTGCTATTAACTTGCTTGGCGGGACCGAAGGGAGGTTGGGGGAGAGATTGCAGGAGTGTTGATTGGGTGGGTGGGGAAGGGGGTTTGGGCGAAGGTGGACAGAGGGTTGGGAGTGTTGGGATGCTACCGTAGGCGAGCAGTGGCTGCGGGTTGAAGTGCGTCGTTGAGACTTTGTGCCGCGACTTCGGCGATCGCCATAACCTTCGAGCCGTTCAAGCGTTTGCTCAAGCCCCGCCGCACGCCATAACCGTGGAATTCGTGGAACCCGTGGTTTTGCAGCGAAACTAGCGTGATAATTTAAAGGAGAAGCGCAAAACGAAAAAGAAAAAACCATGCCCCTCCGTTTGAATTCTTTGTGTAACGGATGAAGCTACTAAGGCTGGGAGCGCTATTGGGTATTGGTTTCCCCGTAATGGTGGTGAATCCGTATAGACGAAAAATGTTAAAGACAAAGAAAAAAAACACACACACACAAATACATACATATGTGGAACACATTGGATACCAAGAAGATGTGCCCCAGTAATCCGGCCCCAAATTTAGTTCATTATGAGAAGTTATAGCTAGCGCCCGCTAGTGGCTGCTATAGATGTACATCTTAATCGTATATTAAGCACATCCACAGCTACGACAGGTAGTGGTAGTTAGTTAGTAGCGTTCTGACGCTGTTTAATTTTAGAGCAACCGTTACAGCAAACATTGCGCGACCGCGCGCTGTCACAAGACATGTGATAACCGAGCAATCGTAAATTGGCCAACAGCATGGAGCAAAACAAAACTAAAAATTAAAATAAAAAAGGGGGATTACTTACCGCATCGGCCGTCGGTGGATGGTGTAGCTCGTGCCTTTCCAGCTGATCACGGCTGGCGAATGTGGTCGAACACTGGGAGCAGCCGTAGGCGGCCAGGTCACTGTCCTTGACGGTGCCGCCGGTCGGTAGGCTGGGGCCACTGCTGGAGTTACTGCTGCCATCCTGTGCCGGGCTGATCACCATCGAGCGCGGCCCGTACGGCAGGTTGAGCGGTACGGTTTGCGGTGCCAGTCCCGCCATAAGTAAGTCGCGCGGCGTCACACCGGACGCCACCACCTCCGCATCGTCGTCCTCCGGCTCATCGTCCAGCACCTTGGTTGCCTGATGTTTCTGCTGCTGGAGCTGCAGCAAGCTGACACATTTCGCCTGCAGCCGGCTGCCCACCAGATCACCGCTGGCCCGTCCACCCACCACACTAGTCACCGGTGGCTCCGGTGGGGCGGCGGGTGGCGGTGACGCTGCGTCCGGATCGACGTGATGTTCGTCTTCCTCCGCCATGTTGTTGCTGTCGCCTCCGTCGTCGTCGTCGTCGTCGTCCTCCTCCTCCTCCTCTTCCTCCTCGTCCTCGTCGTCCGGTACGGCTGTGTTGGTCGAGTACTTTGCCCTCGGGCCGCCTGGACCGCCGCTATGATTAAGCTGAATGTGTTCTTTCAGCGCCTGGAAAGAAACGGGAACGAACCGTCGGAAATGCACGGGTTGTGTTTTTTTGTTGGTGTTGTTGTTTGTTTAATGAAGGAGTAGTAACCGGCTATCAACATCTCAACATTGGAACATACAGTAGCATTATTGTTGCTGCAGAGCATTAGTCATGACCATTATGATTCATGGGTTTGTGACCGGGTTTGGAACAGTATATCGAGGCTATATGATACGTACGCTTGATTAACTATGAATCACAAGCGAATTTTTTTCCATTGACTGTGGTGACTGTGATGTTTTTCTTTACCCCGTTAGAGCATGGATGAACGCAGAGCGTAAGGAAATTTGGCAAACAATCACCTTTGATTTCAAAGCGGTGGTATAATTTTCCCTTTCCGCGAAAGATGTTGTTACGGCATTGACCGGTGACCGTCTGAATTTCAATACAGCTGCTAAACATTTTCCTATATGCCATTCCAAGATCCCCACATTCCAGAGGTTTCGTTTCTTCAAACCATTTAGATCTCTGATTGAGTGTTGGCGCATATTCCCTCACCTATCTATCTGAGAATTGCTGAGTTCTATCATACGAATCGCGCAATGCTTCCCCCATGTCTCTCGAACACCTTTGCCAACAGACCCAGACACCTAGAATTGGCACCTCAAGTTTCTGTCGTGGTATCGACATCGGCTTCAGAAGACGTGACGTAATTCTTGGATCAGCATCTTACCCCGAAAAGGAAAGGGAGTAATACGACGAACTTTTGCTGATCCGCGCACGATAGAACACGATAGAACGATGATCTCCAGATAATTCCCAAAACACGATCATAGTAGGGTTGCGACTTTCGGCATTCGAAAACTTACTGTTGAATTTTCGTTTCTCTCGCCGATATTATCTAGGAATCTCTCGGAGTTGGACATTCAGGTCCTGATATAAAAACATACATGGCATGTATTTGTCGGACTTCGACAGCCAGTTGAATGGCTTTCCCCACCGAATGACATAACAGTCAACGACATAAATACTCTCCATTATAGCTCGTCCTGCCTCAGGAAATTGATCAGCGAATTGCAGGGAATTTAAGATATTAACGAACTGATAAGGCAAGGCGAGCGTCTGTATATCTTTTTATCTGGTGTGAAGCTAGTGGTATATTTCTTGTAGATCGCCTCCAACTCCCTCTGTTTCATTCCTCTAACATTCTTGAAATCCTCGTGTCCAGCCCTGGACTCTTCTTTGAAAGCTTCTCAGCTGCTGGACAGCTATCAGGAAAACCTCGTACATCCTCTCGCCACAACAGTAAACAAATCGACATACGATTCTTTTGGCTGCCTTTTTGAGGGTTTCTCTAGCTCGTTTTTCTTTAGAAGTCCACGGCTACTCGTTCACCTGGATTCTAAATTCGTCCAAAACTTTTTACCAAAAACACCTTTGTGTTATCGAACATTCGACAAACCAAACGTCGAATAGCCGGATGAGATTTAGCAGCACAAACAGCAAACAAAAAAAGAACCTACGCACGAACATGGAACGGGCTCAGTGTTGCTGTGCTATTTACCAGCCGGGCGAGTTTCTTTGCTATAATGCCATCGGATAGGACCGTAGTGTGTTGATGTCCCGTGCTGTCATCAATTGCAATCAATTGCTCTCGTTTCTGGTTGCCACCATCGTCTGTAATGGGTGGGTAGCATCATCACACGCGATGGAGGTGAAGCACGCTGGCGAATGAGGAGTTGAGTGCAAAACCACACGCAAACAAAGAACGAAGCGGGAAGAAGAATCGCCTTAATTCAACCCGCCGGCTAGGCCAGATTCTTATGCGCGAGCGTGATCCTTGACGTAGCAGCTTGACGCTCATCCTTCACCCGTTTCCCCATCTCTCACAAATTCAGCCCCCCCCCGCCACCCCCACTTCCTTCCAACCCCATTCCCGTTTTTCACCATCCTCTTCATCCCACTTCCCGTGGTGGGTGCTAAACCACGGCCAACGGTGCAAGCGAGCTAGGATGTTATCAATTGCGGGTTGTTTTTTTGTTTGTCTGCTCGGCTTACACGTCAACCTGCGCTACACGGTTTAATCTACACCGACGGGCATGCCATGATCTGGCACAAGCCCGGGGCGCGGGGCAAACACACATAAACCGATCCGACTGCCAAGCTTTCTAGGCCGGCTCGATCATTTGCACGCAGGACGCTCACGCCCGCGGCACCTTTGCTCGCTCTCCTTCACCTATTTTGCTGTGGCCCGCGTCATAATGGCCAGGCAAACCTTCGCAAGCCTTCATTCAAGCGACATATTGCTGATACGGCGATGCGAGCCGCTTTCTGGGGCGCTTATCACCGACATTACCTTCCCTGTGTGGCTGGGTTTTTGCGCGCTCTTTTAATCATTCTACCGTACCGTACCCCCATTCGACCTTCCCTGTCCAAACCCTCCACGCCTCTTTATGTTACTACTGCACCGAGCAGTTGTAAATTGTTGATTGAGACTAGATTTTATTTCATTTTCCCCTTCCCTCCCTTACCCCTTCCCCTTTGCCGCCTTCCTTCTTTGTTCTTCTCTACCCAGCAACCGTTCTCAAAAGCAGACGACATACCGCTGTTGCGTCGGATGATTTAGGATTTTGGTGACAAGGCTTTTCTTTTTTTTGTTTTGGACAAATCAAATCACAACACATACACCAAGAACCGTCCGCGCAGATATGGGCAAACATACATATAAAACAACCGAACAAATATATATATATACACACACACGCTGCAATTGCGTTTAGTGGAGTTTAACCATTTTTGTGCGCAAATCCGGTTTTAGTTTCTTTTTTTTATGATTTAATGTGACTTTCGCAATTTCCATTCACTCGCATCTGGTTTGTGGACGCATTGCGATTGCAACAATGTCGTAGCCTGGCGTTTTCTGAAGCCGTTGAAAGTATCCCAATAAAGACAACTTCTCCACACAAGCTTCCAATAACTCTCACACTTAAAGATGAATTGTATTTCCTTTTTAGTTTTGTCTCTGTGCTGGTTTTAGGTGGTGTGCTGGCGGAACAGCCACACTACGTTAATCGCACCATTGTTTCCGATCGAACTGGTTCCAACAGTCCGCCGAAATGTGTTTGCTAATCTAGCCAGGGTTAATATAAAATATCCGGCATTATCAGTGCTGCTGGATTTTTTGGATGGTGGCGGCGCAAAGTAAAACTTTCTCCAGCTAAAAATAGCCTTGCAGGGGCGATTGACGTACAGCAGGCGCGCACAACCTGTGTGCGCGCGCGAGACACCGTCATGTCATGTGCAGTGCCAGTAGCAGATCTTTCCCGCGTCCGAACGTCCGCAAGCACGGCACGGCATGCAGCAACAGCAGCAGCAACAAAAAAACTGCCATTAAAGATAAGAAAATAGGAGAGCGAAGCGAAGGAAATAAAAATTCCCAATCCAAACCCCCCCCCCCCCAAAAAAACAGAACACTAAAAACAACCTGGACTAAATTTATTTTTCCAACCGATCGGTGGAGTTCCAATAGCTGGTGGATGGCCTCGGGGATATAGCTGGATTACACCAGTGGGGCCCCCGCCAGGGTTTGGCGGTGCGATGCGTGCGTAACACGGCTGTGGCCCGAGGTCGAGTGTAGTTAAAAATGTAGCAAAAATCAAAAAAATATAGCACCAATCGATCAACCGTGTGCATCGACCACGGTGTTGGAGAGACAGCAAACTACTGCTCGTAGGATTTCCCTCGTGGTCGTGGGAAATTTCATTTCGTACATTGGAGTTGCGGAGTGTTGTCGGACGGAAACTGTTGACCACTGCCCCATACATAGATTTCCCATCCTTCCAATCAATTGCCTCCCCCCCCCCCCTCTCTTCCTTTTTTTGCCTACCATTGCGAAAAGTGGTTTCAGGACCGGAATGCTGTACAGCAGCGTGATTGAACACTTACCTCGATTCCCTGAACCGTCTGGTGGCACTGAGGGCACTGAACGCAGCAATCGCCGTCCGCTAGTGCATCGTTTTCACTGTCCTTCGGTAGTCCGGATGGCAAGGAAGGAACTGCAAAGTTTTGGTGAGAAAAAAAAAACAGAAGTTAACCGAGGTGAACAGTTGGCTGATGGGCGCTTTTGCGCTGCTGGTGCAAAAGGATGCGTTAAAAAAAAGAGAAAGAAGAGAAAGAAGCAACACACCGATAAGCTTAACAAGCATTGTAACACGGGACGCACACGTGGGCGTAGAGCATGAGCAACGAAAAAGAAAAACGCCCCATATGCTAGTGGAGCGCCGTTGCACGAACCGAACGATATATCGCTTACTCTATATATAGCGATTTAGATCAGCTACGTTGACCGTCACCGGACGTCCGTGTAACAAAAAGGTGAAGCACGCGCACAGCTATAGACACGCTACCGGTCGAACCCGCCCTTTTCGTAGTCGACCATGGAGTGGGGAGCATTCGCGATAAGCGACTCGGTTTGTTTGCACCTGCCCCCGGTAAATTGGGCTGGCAAGCAACCGTACGCGTTGCTGTAGCGTGCCCGACCAATGAAAAACCCCCGTGCGGGGTAACCATAATCAGGGACGAGCGTTGAGTGCCCACCATGCTGGGTTGCACGAAGTCACCGTGTTGTTGGGAATCGCGTCTCCAAGAAAATCGTTTCATGCTACGATGCTACGAGGTTGGAAGATCAATTCCAATGAAGGTATAACATGAAACTGAATTACCTTTTCAGCACACCCAAGACAACCGAGTCAGCCAATATTGTTTGTGCCAATAGCCAAGTCACCATTATATCTACAACAGGGGACCGGTTCTCCAAGATATACTTCTGCTTTGGGTGGATCAGAGTTGTGTGCAAAATGTACCAGTGTTTTCAGATTTTGATATATTAATGTAACTATTGGAGGGCGTTCAGAAGTTGAACTACCGAAATGGTATATTGGGGTGGGAGAAAAACAAAGAACTTCTAGCAGATGCACGTACACATTGTAAACACTTTGGAAGCACTAAACGTGGTAAACATTGCGTGTGCGGCAGTTGGAGTTTGATTGGCGATCAACGATGCAAAGATGATTGCGTGGAATTGGAATGGACTGAATTATTAGAGCACAGTACCCCGCGCTGGAAATCTGGAGGAACACTTAGAATTTCGGTGTGAAACTTCAAAGTGAAACTGACACCAATAAACAGACACTCGGGCAAAGTGTTGCCGGCAGTAAGATAGCGTTAGATCTGCCGTTTGCCCAAACACCGTCGGGTATTGGATGATTCTAGCGCACTGCCAAGCGACACGGCCTTCATTGCTGCCCGCGGGCACAAGACCCTAATCTGACCGATAACGACACACGGACCCAGTGTCAACCGGAACGGAATCTTTCGTCGGTCGGCAATCAAACACGGCACAACCTGCGCGGGTACGACAGTCACCCGTTGCACACGCGACCGTAGCCCCCGTAGCCGATGAGAACTTCCGTCAATAAAATTCCGAACCCGCGCCACACTATCGCAGCACAGCGCAGCCACACGTATCGCTTATCACTAAACCCTCTCCGGGGTTCTGTTCTGGGGATGCTGTTTACGGGACACCATTATCATGGTCACACCAGTCCTTCTCCTGCACACGCACACACACAAACTCAACTGAACAATGGTGCGTGTGTGTGTGTGTGTATGTGGATGTCAACGAAGGCCACTAGGTACGTTGGTGGTGTACCTTGTTCTTCATTTTCGGTACCCTTTCGTCGGGAGCATACCCACATGGGCCAACCGGGCTTCGCTGATAATTGAACGTTCTGGTCTGTGGCTTTATCGCACGCTCGGTACGATGATCTTGCAATATACAGTACACAGCCCTGTGCGCTTTGTTTGTTGCTGCTGATGTTGCTCTGCCAGTAATGCTGACGGTCACTACCGATCGCCTCCTTTGCGTATAGCGAGAACGACTTCACTGCCTGATAACGAGTTCCACCCAACACAACACACACACACACACACGCGCGCACACACACACATATACCGCGATCCGGTGATTGCGGTTAACACAAGCGGAAGTCTAATTTCCGAGCGCACAAAACCTTCCCGATAGGAGCAATAGCGTTTGGGGATTTCCAGAGCAGGCTTTGCAAAGCGCGCGGGCGTGTATGTGTACGTGGGAGGTGCAGGTGGGAGGGGGGGAGGTGGGTCAGCTTCTGTTACTTCGTTGACGTAAGCGGCAGTAACGGCGTCAACGCGCTGCAAACTACTCGCGTACCTCTTGGTGAAGAAGCGCAACCAGAGCAGCAGCGATGTTTTGGTGAAACAGCACGTTTTGTTGATTGTTTGCGCCGAACGCTGGAACCGCAAACGCTGGTGGGAGAGGTTGGCTAGAAACAGCAGCACACGTCCACCTGTGCCTGTGGACAGATGATTGAGCTATTCGGAAGTATGATGCAAAAAGGTGTGGATAAATCACTGTTGTACGCTTCGAGACAAGCAGTGGCAAAAATCGGTTTCACCGACCTGATCATCTAACAGCACAGCAAGGAAGATACGATCAGATTGCACAGAAACGTTGTAACATTTTTACGGTGATTGCTTGAGATCGTTACATCCACATACGTTTG
>CM032179.1:8212073-8236035 GCA_018908115.1 Anopheles rivulorum
GTGGCGGGATGGGGTGGTCGGTAGTACGGGTGGAGAGATGGAAATGGGATTTTAATTTATTTTTCGACCATTGCTGCAATGTTTGCTTTCCATGGAAACTAGTGTCGGGTGAAACGGTCTATAGCTGTTGGGTGCAATACTTAGAACAAGATTGATTTTTCAATCTTGCCTCGGGTGGTGATGTATTTTGATAGAAGCCTTCAGATAGCTTGAAGATGAGCACGGTTCGTGATTTACGCGTGTTCATCGATTCACGCATGGTTTGAAACATTTGGACTTACATTTAGAGTTCCACTGCGTCTCGCCAAACAGGACTGTTATATTTGCAGTTGCGTTAATAACAGAGAGTTCTATGTTTTTATTGGTTCAAAATGTTCGGATGTAAAGTATATTCTGGCAGGAGTTTCAAAAGACAGCAATTTAGACCGTTTTTTTATACCTTCACGTACACGTCGTGTTTGCTAAGGTTGCAGCACAGCATCCTTTGATACCAAAGATTGATTTGCGGTGCAGATTGATACCGGTGCAGGAACTTTTAAGGTTATTCACTTCTTGGAGCATCTAAACAAAAGCTGAAAACCGAAATTGGCGTCCAATTCCTAGAAAACATCAAGGATTGCTCAAGCACACTCAGGCCTCACTTTTGATCGAAAGGCTATATAGTATCTGTGCAAGGACTGACGTACAACAAGTGTAGATTGCTTTTAATGGAATTCTTCACATATTCACGAAAGTTCGATGAGCTCGGCTCGGATTGTAGAATTGGCATCAAGGATTCTGGATGCGATTCGAAACGTGGTTAGTTGGAAACCATATTTGGAAGTATTAGTAGTACAGATAATATTCTTCGCTCTAACGCTACTGACGTACTCCATTGGCTTTTCTCACGAATATAAGGATAGGTGAACATGAAAAGCGGTAGGTGCTTTTGGAGAGATCCAAAAAGCCCAAAATTTACCAAATTCATAGGAATATTTACAATCGAACTTTAATGTCGGAGGATCGAATTACTAAGCGAATGATGTAGGTTGATGTCTGAGTATTGTCTAAAACTTGCTAGCTGCTCCAACATCCTTCCAACATTAAACTTCCAATAAGGAAGAAGTACACAGCGCCTAATTTTCTTTCATTCTTTTCTAATAACTCCCATCTCGTTTCTCGTGTGCGTTATTTTTTTGTTGTTGTTGCCGCGCTCATAAACCCTCTATTAACATCGCCCGCATCATTTGCTACGTGCGTTTGCTTACCTTCATTGCGTTTGGTGGCGTGCAGAAAGCGCCTAAATTGAATAATGATCATCATCATCATCATCCGCCGTGTGCAACACGTTTCAGCGGTGTTCGGGTGAGGATTTAAATAGTGCCGAGCGTAGAACGGACCAGCCAAGATGACTTCCAAGACCAGGCTGCTGGAAACTGTTTCCACCGATAAAATATCCATCCACCAGCAGTAACAGAAAGTTGTCACAGAGAGATTTTCGCCTTTGTTTTTTTGTGTGGTAAAAGTGTGAGTTTGTGTGTGTGTGTGTGCTGAGAATATGTGTCCCAATATTGCCGGGCTCCGTGGGATAAAGCTGGCCCATCCAGGAGCAAAACCGTATAACAGTTGGTTCGCAAAATGTGCTGGTCAGAGAAGTAAAAGACCCGCACCTGGGAGTCGATCTTAATTCACCCGAATCCCGCCCGTTGATCCGCATCCGGTTGGTGTGCCGCAGGATTCCACTGAGCAAAGAGACCCTGCCTTCTGGGTCATGCGGGTTTCGTTATGGGTTTTGGTTCTCTGTGTGTGTGTGTATGTGAGGTTTTTTGTGTGTGTTATTGAGTGACTTTGTCCAATAACGAGGGAACATGAACGAAGGAAGGTAACGACATACCGGAGGGAAGGTGTATTCCTTCAGCCACCCGCCCTTCACCTTACTCCTCCTCTAGAGAAGGGGGAGGGAAGGGGGAGCGAAGGGAGGAAAGGAGAAGCAGCAAAAAGCAAGCAAATAGGTACATTAAATTGAACCAAATTAAGTGCCAGCAGCAGCAGCAGCAGCAGTACCAGCTCGTGAGTTTTCATCCCAAGATGAAGCTAAATTGAGATCCCCTTTTGCTTCTTTTCTGGTTTTCCCTTAATTTTTGCTTTCATTTTTTTTTCTTCTGCGTTAATTCGAAGGTTGATGATGGGTGATGATGGGGATGCGGGATGCCAAGCGTTTTTCGAACCAGTAACCTGGACCCGATCAGCCGTACCGCCAACGAAAGCGACACGAAAAGGGAAACCTACCGCAGGGAAGCAGTGACGTAGGGGGTAAAGGGAGGACAGGTGGGGGACGCCGCGTTACTCTGCAGGACGATGCTGGCTTCATCTCCCGTGTGCAAGGGATGGGACATGGACCCGGATAGGGACGGGGTTTCTTAAATACGTTCAATTGGACTCAATTGGATTGGAACGGAGCGCGATATGGTTTTCGCTGGGTGATATGTGGGTTTTTTTTTGTTGTTGTCGTCGTCCTCCCTTCTGGTCTGCCACCGCTTGACTGTTTGGTGTATTTCACGTGATGGAAGAGGAGGTGGGAGAGGCGGTGGGGGGGGGGGGGGGGGTTGGAGGTGAATGGCTGGTACCAGTAGCAATCCGATTGAGGTGCCGATAGGCCCTCGCCTGATGACGTTGCGAGCGCGATGTGGAATTAAAACCAAACAAATAAACCATCCCGACCGCCACCGGTAGAGGGAGGGAATCAAGAAGCTTGTGGAGGAAGTAAAGGTAGTGGAAGATGATTTAGATGCTTGAAAACGTCTTTAAAGCAATACGCGATGGTGAAAGAGTGCGTTTTGGGTGTGATTATGAGCGCGTGCGATTCGTCGCTGGACGTCGGGCAGCACCCACTGGTAGGCTATTTCAGATGGCTGTTGAAGGTTTTTGGGTGCGCTATGCAATGTCTGATGGCGTTCCAATAGTTTTGAAAACGTGCGCAACATTATAGAACTCTACTTTCCCTGATGCCACGATGCAGATCAAGCGACGCTATTCAGATGTCTAAGGAAACGGAATGTCTTGTTGGTAAAGATTGCAAACAGTTGGTGCTTGAGCAATGCCACTGAAGTGCTGAAGCATCACAACGTGCATCGATTCGTCATACAGAAGGGGGGGTGGTCAGAATAAGCTGGAAAGATGTGAATGCACCTACGAGATATTGGAGGTACTTCCCGGCAGCATAAAACTGCCCAGATATACGGGTTAGTTAAGCGCATTAAAAACCCTTCCAAGGCGGTGTCCACAATTCATTCCAATGTGTTTCTGCACCCCCTGTTCCATCCTTGCATCTCTTCCCTCTTCGCCTTCCTGTTAAAATATCTTCGCCCTAACCTCGTCGCTTATGGCGCTTACCAGCTCTTACGCAGTGTTTGGAACACATCTTATTAGCCGACCGTCTTATTCCTTACGGCATTCGCCGAACATTCATATTTGTTGTTTTGTTCCGTTTTGGCACCGTATTAAGCTGTAAAGACATTTCCCCCTCACCCAACGGTACCATCCCCTTACATCGAAAGGAAGGGTGCGGCTACTCCCCACGCGCGCGTTTGTGTATATATGGTTGGTTTTCGCTATTTATTTTCTCCGATCAAAAGCCCCCGATGGGTAAGCAAACGGGGGTAAAGCATTCAATTTGCTAAATGGAGCAACGAGCTTCATTGATTACAACACTAGACTTGCCTGTCGCAAGCGGGGTGGACTTTTCCTGCGATTCTTGCCTGCTTTCTTTTTTTGTTTCTCCCTCCTCCTACTGTAGGGGTGGGGGTGGGAAGTTATGATTTTTTTTGTTTTGCGTGTGTGTGAGTGTGTGTGTGTGTGTGTGTGTGGGAGGGTGCAAAAGTGAAAGTGCTGCACTATGTGCCGTTTCGGGCGAGCCCGTGATCAAGTGCGAACACGGGATGCGCGGGTAAATGGTATGTTTATGTAAATTATTTCCAATCACTTTCCATCCCCCAAAAGTACCTTATACGGCGTGCTCTTTCCCCCTTTTTCTCCGAAAGGCTGAACGAGAATGGTTTTTTTTTTATTTTCCTTCTTCCTTTTCTTTTTTGTTGTTGTTGCTGTTGTTCCATTCCGTGTTCTTCGTGATTTTTCTAAGGCGGCAATATTTTTTCTTTTATGATTTTATCCGTTCCCCACTGGTGTGGGTGGCACCGGGCTGACGGGGGGTTTGTGTTTGATAGTTTGCCGTTTGCCTCCCTGCAAATGCTTCCCCCTCACCACCCCCGGAGCATCACTCTGTGTTGAAGTAGCGAGCATAGTGGGTGGGCCGGGTCGGGTTGGGTGATGTGGAAAATAAAACAAATTTCATTACGCATGCATATGTAAAAATGGTACCCGCGACCAGCAATACTGTACTTGCGCTCGGACAGAAATGAATGAAAGAAAACTATTTTTCAAGCACACACACACACACATTCGCATTCGAGAGGATGTCATAACGTCAAAAGTACAAGCTCGAATGCCATTTTCGTGCAAAGCAAAAGGATAACACTAGCAGCTACTTGCAGCTGCCAAAAAATGTATTTTATTAGCCAAAGAAACTATATGTTTATATATATATATATATGTACACGTATACAGACATCTTCACCCCTTTTCTTAGAGCGCGGAAACAAAACGGTTGGAAAATTGTCTTTCATGCATAAAAATGTACTTGTACTTGGGGTAATTTTTACACGCCAAGCTTGTCGTGCAGGCAATCACGCGAAACGGTCCAGTTTGCAATCTTCACGCACAGCCAATTTGGGATTTTGGGAAATTAGCTTTGCATAAAGCAAGGCTCTGCTGCTTGGAAGTTTGTTTCGATTGTGCATCAGCTCTCGCTCGAGTGTGTGTGTGTAATATTATGCGAAAATGGATGCTAACTTTACATTTGTCAACATAATATCTAGCAGATCGGCTTGCGGCGGATCGGAGAGGGAGGCAGGGCTGGGCGGGTTGGGAGGTGAGATGGAATCACAAACAGCAGCAGCAAACGATCGAAATTAACCGTATCGAAGCGTACGGAAAATGGGTTTCCACTGGAAATTGCCTACGAAATTCGTTTCGCCAGACGAACGCGCTGGAAGTGGTCGGACATGTTCGATGCTGCCCCTGCCATACACACCCACCCCTACCCACCGATCTCTAATGTCATCCGAGCGGTCCGGAAGTATGAGTCACGGTGTAATGGTTCTATCTCGAGGCCCCCATCACAGTGGTAGAATGGAATTGAGTACTCTTTGCTGCCTTTTGTCTTTCTGCATGAGATAACAGCTCAAAATTTGTGTTGGAAAAGTGTGTGTGTGTGTGTGTGAGCAGCAGGGAGCACACATTTTATGGCTTTGACATAAACACTTCACAGACGAACGATTTCCTAAGACGGTTGCGTTTTTGGCTACATTTTTGCCACAACCTTTGTTCGGGGTTTGGGACTTTTAAATGCAATCGTGGAGTTGTTGCTCCTCATCTCGCCGGTAGGGAAAGCAGGCAAATAAAATGCGGGAAATGTTCCCATTTTGTGCCGACAGCACAACTGCATAGTCAGTAGGAGTAAATTGAAGGAATGGTATCGCACCGCTGATTTGGGAGTTGACCGGTTGGTGGTCCACATTCTAATCGGATAAGCGTTTATTTTGTCGTTTGCAAATGGACGATACTGCTCACTTTCATTCTTCCCATTCTGGGAGTGGATTTACCGTGTGCTATAGACGCTATTTTACATGATGTACTGTGTGCGACTTGCATCCGGATGCGTGCTCCCAGCTAAAACACCCCTTTTTTCGTTGCCACTGTAAGCGATTTCGTAACGCGCAAGGTATAGTTTATTGAGCTGTTTGAAACCTTCTCACTGCGAGCGAGCGAGCAGGAGCGCAAGAGAGCGAGCGAGTAATGTGCGGTAGTGCATGCGAGATGGTTAGATTAATTTGTCACTATTTATTTTATATTTATGTGGCTGTATTTTTGTTTTTTTAAAACCCTTTGTTACAGCAGCACGTCTTATACCATTCGCAGAGTGGCGCGATCGCACGACGCTTCTGCTCGTTCGCGCGCGTACCGCGTGGGCATTTTCTTGCTCGCTCTCGCTCTCGCTCGCGCTCTCACCGTAGCCGACCGTGCGAATGCCCGAAACCGGTACGGAGCGCGAGCCAATCAGCTACACCTGCCAAGGTGTGTACGCGAGTGAATGAGCGTGATATACCTTTGGCGCGCTCGGTTTCGTTCACTCGCAAGCGTTTTCGTGCGCTTACTTGCTCCACCCACCCAGAAACGTAGCGCCATACCGAGCTGGCCCTTTCTTATGGCTGGTGTGTGTGGTTAGAAAGGTGCGGAAGGAATGGGCATCCATTCGGAAGGACCAAGGCAAACAGGAAAAATAGGCAAACATAAAAACAAACGCACGAGATAAGATGCCATGCTGTCGCAGGAGAAAGGAGAACACAAAAAAAAACTACAATGGCCAAATGAACTCGCTGCTCACTGCTTATCATAAAACCGAGCCGCGGGTGATCGTTCGTGTTGGCGACGCGGCGGAAATAAAGTGAATTGCTGCTGCGAACAAAAGCTGATGACGTTTCGATACCCGCTAGGGGTACGGTGTACGAGACAGGAAGAGAGTGACAGTATGGAACGTACCCTACAGTCATAGACAAATTGTGCAACAACAAAAAAGGCAACAAAACGGAGGAAAGAATGAAACGATTATTGTTATATTCTTCCTAGCATGCAAGTTGTTCGAATAAGCGAATTATAATGGCGGTCAAGTAGTTTGATGAACTGTATGCAGTCAAACAAACAGCTATTAGTTTAAAAGTACAGTAAATAATGGCAAATGTGCTTAGACATTGGTATGAAAGGAAATAATTTCATTGAACGTTTCGAACAACATATTTCGGTGCTAAATTGTAATAACATGTAAAAGTCTTGCACATAATCAGTGTTTCTAAAACCTTGAGCAAAATGTCTAATATATGTGAAAGTTAACACTGACAAGGTGACGCTTCGGAGTGAAATGCATAAGTAAAAACCTGAATGAGTAAATAAATTTCAACAATGTTTCAAATATTGTTTTTACTGTTCCTTACTGTCCGAAAAATACTCAAAACAATACATTGTATAGAAATCGGGAAGGCATAATGAGCAGCATTGCAGTATTACTCAGCAGTACAACAACAACAACAGCAGTAAAAATGCATGGAGGCTGACTAGTGAGATTGACGGACGTTTGGCATGCCGCCAATCACCTCCCGCATTCCCCCCTCTGCGCTGTCGATTTAATGTAAATAAAGAAAAAAAAGCACACATTTACGTACATACATGCATAGCAAAACAAAACAAACAAAAAAAGAAAAAAACAATGGTTTGATTGTGGCGATCGGCAGCAAGTTGCTGTAGGAAACAAAGTACAAAACACTGACACCGTCCGCCGTTTGCCGATCGGTAAACGTAAATAATGCTTACCACCATACGATGGTGAGTTGTTTGAAAAGTATTGAATTATTATCTACAAATCAAGCGACGAGGGAAAGGAAGGAAAAGGGGTTGCATGGGTTTGTGAGTTTAATGATGGTAGGAAGCTAAAGAGGTGCCGATTTTTAATATGTGCGTATGGCAGCAGAAGCTAATAAGAGAACAAACCGAACGAAACACACATAAACGATCGTATTGTTGTATGGTGGCTGAAATTCACTTGAGTCACAAGCTTGGCTCGAAACATTAGTTTTACAATTTACTTTTTTTTTTGAGCTGAAGATTACAGTTCCCAATACAACTATACACGGCCATCAGTGTTGAGCTTTATAAAAGTGGTAAAATGTAAAGATGTATAAATTTAAACATATTTTTGTAAGGTTACGGAGAATAAAATTGTTTACGTTTTGTTGACATATAAATATGATCAAAACCAACTATTAGATTTTGTTAACCATCTCAACAGCTCACACGTTTTGCAATGTTTAAAAAAAAGCTCTGCTGTCGTATAATTATAGTACGCACTGTACTGAGAAAAAACTGTCACAGCAGATACTTTGTTGCCGGTCTGTGTCTGTGTTCTGGGCACATTTCTCACAAATCATCTACTTGGTTTTGGCATCCCTTTCCGCCTGTTTACCCACCCCGTCCACCCCACCCGCAATAGGGTGGGAAAACTAAACGGTGCGCCGAACAATCGAACCATTTTCTGTTCCTGTTTGTGCACGATCGTAATATTCGAACCCCCTACCACCGATCTCCCACCACCCACCTCCTCACCCTAGTGGGTATGTGATTTACTTGATTTTCGGGAGTTTTTTTGTTTCTAATGTTCGGGGTTTCGATCGCTCCCGCGATCGAGTGTCAATTTGTCTGGCAGCGCAGTGGAGTTCGTTACGCTCCGGGCGGCTTTTACGCCGTGCGGACGGAAAGTGTCGATCAAGTGCAGCGGTTGTAACCCTCGCAACCGGTCGGAACCGATGGGAAAGCAGATGGAAAAATAAAATCGATCCACGCACCCTTTGCAGCGTCGTTAAATCGCGCGCGCATCGCTAGAAGAAGCAACCCAACGCAAAAAGGTAATAGATGAAAGGAAATGGGAAAGAGTTTTTCCCATTCGTTTTTCCCTTTTGTTGGTTTTTCCATCTGACGAAGCGGCATGTTTCGTGGTGCGCGCCGTGACGGAATCGGAAATCGCGCCCTGAAAAGCTACGAAACGGTGGGAAAAAGTCCCCTCCTTACGTACGCTCCCACTCCGCGTCAACCTCCCCCCTCCCCCCTCCTCCTTCCTACTACTATCCAGCACCAGCTCCTCTTTCGTCACTCTTCATCGATGATACTGCAGCTGCACTTTGCGCTGCCAGTCACGAAAACGTGAGAATTACGTGCTTGGAAGTGTACGCACATCCGCACAATTGTCACACTTGTGTGCCTGTGTGCCTGTGGTTGTGATGCTTTGTGATGTGGCGTATCGCTGCATCCCCTTCCCTCGCGGCGCCGTGGATGTGTGGCATATGTTTGGTGCTTGGTGTTTGCCCTGCACGCCCCGTGGGAATGGGCCGGGTCGGCACATTTACCAAGCAAATAGCTATTATTAATTGGCCGACCTTAAAAACCCGACAAACGCACTACCATTTATTCCCCCTTTTTACACCTGGGGAGGGGGGTGGAGGGGGGGGGAGATGGAGGACACTTGGGGGTTGGTAAGATAAAAGGAGGAATATAGGAAGAGAAGGGGGGGGGGAGAAATCATAATTAAGTCCACACATGGCAATGAGTGGCTTGCACTGAAACCAGACGACTAACAAAGTCGATCTACACTTCGGCCTTCTGCTGCATAGTGCTTCAAAACTGTGTGTGAGTTGTTGCTTTTGTTAAATTTTCTTCTCACCCTCAGCGGATGCGGTAAGTGCGCATTCCTTAACAATTTAATCACAATCTTTTACAGCGTACGTAAAAACCCGAAGCAGCCAGGAGAATGGACCAAAAAAAAAAAAAACACCCTCCCATACGAGGGTCGAAAAATTATGGGTGGACATTACAACTACCCTTTTTACGAAACACCCACCCGCCTCCCTCATTGGTTTATCCCTTTTCTTAGGGAAAACGTATTGACTTTTCCCTTCCGGTACATCACCGAAAAAGTGATCCAGATGCTGACTTTTCTCAATTATAATCTTCGTTTCACGTTCCCACCCTCTCCCCATGCCCCATCGCTTGCAGAAATGTTTTACATCCAGCCCAAGCAAAAAAAAAAACACCCATACTGGACGAAGGAAACAAACACTTTCGGATTGTCAATGGCCATCCCGGGCGTAAAAGGCGAAGGCATCATTATCGTTCGTACAAATGATGAGAGCAATTTTAATTTTCAAATAGTTGACCGCTTGCACCATTTGGCCGTTCGATCCTTTTCCTCTCTCTCTCTCTCTCTTGCTTTTCTTTTTTCTTTTCTTTCTTGCTTTAATTTTAATAGTTACGAGGGAGACTGGGCGGATGGTCCAATTTGAAGGCGCCCATAAACATGGGGTGTATCGTGCGGCGGACAGCAGCATGGACAACCAGCCTGGTGCGGAATGTCATATATGGCCGACTGCTCTGCTGGCCAGTTTGGGTTTTGTGCCATTTTATTTCATTACTTTGCGCTTTTGTTCGGTTGTTTTTTTTATTGCGATTGGGTTGCACATTTTCTTAACCCTTGAAGGGTGTGGGAAATATGTTAAAAACTTATTTAAACGCTTTATGTAGGCTCCCAATGAAAGGAAATTGTAAATAAATGTCATTCTTTGTGAAAGCAAAACAGGTGTTGGATCAGCAAATTGTTTTTTTTTCTTCTAATAGACAAATCAAAATTTGTTTAAAGTTTGCCAAAAAGTCTTTAGGAGGTTGAAATATGGATTGGAGAATTTACCGCCAATAAAAACAAAGTAAAGGGTATAAAAGAGTATTAAAGGATTATAAAAAGTGTTTTAATTAAATATTATTTTAATATATTTTTCATGTATGAAATTTTAGGTCTTTTACGTCTACTGAACAAATGTGATTAACCCTTAAAGTGACGAACAGGCACCAATGTCAAATTTTGTAATTTGAAGCTTATTAAAGGTTTTTTAAGCATGTGTTAGGAAAATGCTCGTAGTAACGCTAGTCTTGGTCATGATTGGGACTGTATTTGTTAATCTCACAATTAAACTAATACAGCCTATCAAATAACAATGGAACATACTAAACAAAATTATTATCATTTCTGTACTTTTTTAACTACGTGCCGGTGAAATGGTTTCGCTTCATTTTCGTACAATTAAAATGTTTTTTTTTCTTTTAAGCATTATTTGTGCCATTGCGTTCGGCATCCTTGTGCACCGCTTTTAATCATTCTTAATTTGGGGGGAGATGAAAAAAAAAATATTACGAAAATTAATTTTATTTCAATTACGTTCCGGAACGCAATCAGTGAAATATTTCCCAGCGAACCAGCAGCCCTTAAGACGCCGGCCCCGACCACCGTTGGGTTAGGAAGGATCCCAATTTCGAAGAAAAACGATACCTTTCCATGGGTCGTTTTTGACTCTTTCGGGGGGTTTTTTTTTCGCCCCCCCCACCCCTTCCCTTCCGTTTGCTGCCTGAAGTTAACGCCGAGAAAACCTCGTCACAAATTAGGAATCCGGTTTCCTTATAGCGAAAAAGAAAAAAAAACACACACAAACCGCAACTGACCGGTCCGAAATGCTACACCCAAACATTTTCATTCACATTTCAACTCAACCCCCAAAGAAAGGGGGTTGAAATGGCAGTTGAATCTAATTTCAATTACCTTTTTCTTACTAGCTCTCTCTCTCTCGATCTCTCTCTCTCTCTTTCCCTTTCTTTATATCTATCCATCTCTATTTCTCTCTCTATCTCCCTCTCTCTCTCTCACACGAGGATGTAATAATGGTAACAAATTTTCATTGCCGAGCAGAAGGATACGTTGTGCATGAATGGGTGTATTTGCCAGTGTTCTCATCGAACTCTCCCTTCGGGGTTTGAGCAGCAGAAGGGAAAATCGTCACTTTGGTCAGAGTAATTAAATTTACTTTCGGTGACCGATCCGTGGGAGGAGAAAACGCAGGGAAAAAAGGGTTTCCAATTGAAGATTGGAAGATAACAGATTTTACTTATACGCATTCTTGAAGCATCTTTGGGATTGCCAAAAAAAAAAATAAAAGGGAAGAAAAGGGAGGGAGCTAGGGAGGGGTTGATGAAGATTTGCGCCCTTCCCCATTCCAGTCCCTTCTCGCTGATGCCGAAAAATCCTTGCTGCCTTTCAAGTTGCTGCCTGTGTGAAGCAATCGCATAAACAATGGTGAATTATTTCCTACAATTAAATCCAAACCAAGGTTTGGATCCTCTTCCGTGCCTGTGTGCGTATTGTTTTGTTTAGTTTGCCGTTTAGTTCGAGCATTTGTAGCTGATTTGTGTTTTCATTTTTTTTTCTCTCTCGAATACGCCACACAAGTGTTGATGTTTGTCGCCCATGCCCTGTGGGTGGTATGGGAAGTAAGGGTGGTTTTATGCGGCAGAAGAAAGAATAAAATTAATTCTTTCCACTCCTTCATATCATATCATCAGCAGCCACCGTTCCGAAACGTTCGGACATTCCCACTTCCTCTCCCTTCCCCCTCCCCCCCTCCCCTACATTCGTCCACAGTCAGCGTTCAGTTCAGTTTTGTTTTTTCTTCTGCCGTGGAGCGAATTCGGATGAATATTCATCCCCGAAGCACTGGTGGACGGACCACCACGTCCACTCGGTGGCTGTTTTTCAGCCCTAATTTATCAACCTTTTGCCAGCGCTGGGTGGGCTGAGCTTTACCGTATTAGCTTTCCCGCTTGCGACCGAACCTTGCAAACGGAAACTTATTTTTACTTTTTCCAACATAAAGAGAAATGGCAATATTATGGGGATGATTATCATAATTCAGCGTAAGAACGACGGAAGAAAACAAAACCAAACAAAAAATAAAAAGCATGTAAAGGGGTAAGTACGGCCAAATAAGATCAAACGAAACCGGTGGGAAGGTGTTTGGGGGGGGGTTTTGCGGGTTTTAATGCGATGGGCAAAAATGCAAGTAAGAAAACAGGCACCAGGCTAAAAAAGAAAAGGGGGGAGGGTGAAAAAAAAAACCCCGGAAGCGATACAAATTAAATAATAAAATTGTGTCGAGAGAGTAACATTAAATTTAATTAGGTCCGCCAGTTTCACCAGTGCCTGGTGGTGTGGTTCCCCCCCCCCCCCACCCTCTTTTTTTTGTTTTTGGCACTGATTTTGTGTTCGGTTGTTCGGGTCCTGCTTGCGCCATAGAAAGGATAAAGGAAAGGTGGGCTTTGTGTTTTTGTTTTCCTTTTTGTTTTTTGCGTGCGCCTCCTTTATCTGTCGGTGTTCAGGAGTGTTTAGCGTGAAAGGAGTAGAGCACAACAAAAACAACAAAAAAACATCAACAACGAATGTATTATTATCCATTTTGGCACTGTCGGACAAATGCTGACACTTCTCGATGTTTTGTTGTTGTATCGCTTCGGTTACTTCAAGTTGTGAACACAGGAAGCTGGAAAAGGTTATCGCAGTATTCTTATATCTGTGTGTGTGTAGACTTTCTTGCTTTTTTTTTGTAGCAAGAAAAATGTCTCATTGTTTTGCAATTGATTTGTCTGCCACTGCTAACGAACCCGTGCGAAGCGTAAAGAAGGAACTGTTGTTTTTTTTTTCTTCTTTTCATTCCTAAACAAATAAAATTAGCACTTGCGATTTGCAATTAAATTATCCGTCTGCGTTCCATTTTGGTTCAAAACGTGCAATGGCATTTTATAGCCATTTTGTGCTTATCGCATTTTTTTTATATTAATCTGTAAAGGAGGAAATATTAATTACGAGTAAATTAAAAGGAGTAAAATAGCTACAAGAGAAGGCAACGAACTGGGTAAAAGAAAACATTAAGTTAAGAAACTTTAAGTGTATAACAATATTTGACCGAAAAACATGCACGTGCACTGGAAGGATAATTTATTTTACCTTTCTTCCCTTCCAAAGCAGCAAAAAGAAAATGAAAATAATTAAGAAAAACAAAAACTGCGCTGGGGAAAAATGGGATCCCAAGCGACGTGACAAATACTTCAATTTGTTAGAATAATTGCATCATTTCGCTTCATCTACACACGAGCACGTGCATGGGTGAGGGTTACGGGTGGCAATCCTTTGCGAATGGGTTGGGCTCGTTTTTTGTTTCATGCTTTAAGTTTTCCTATTTGTGGTTTAATTCCTAGCGTTCGTAGTAAGCTTTACTTCTACGCGTTCTCCTTTTACGATGTTTTTTGTTGTCTATCCATTTAAGGCATTAGAGATCCTTAGAGTCCTGCTTGAAGATACACTCACGGTTCGCGATCAGCTGGAAGGTACTATTGCCAGAGGAAACCAGATATTGGGCATAATAACTTCTTCAGTGACATAACCATGCCCAGCCTTTATACGATCCTCTTCTTCTCGAAATTTTTTAATCATAAAACACAAAAAAACGTTTCGGAAACATATTCAATATACCTTGGTATGAGTAATCTGTATTAAATGTAGTAATAAAATATGTTTAAATAGAGTGTTACGAATGTATGCATCCCATTTAATCATTTTAGCGTTTCAATGTTATTGCCTTGGACAGGTTTGAACGCAAACAACGAATTCTTTGCTTACTTAACCGTGTCCGTTGGCCGATCGCGTTCAGCTACCTTGCTATATTTATATACATCTCGGTTTCTGTCTACCTCATCAATCGGGTCGCTCATCTCAACCGTACACGAGCACCCGTACGGGCAAGTTCATCGAACGGAAGCGTACCTTTGGAAAATCGCGATCATAAACCCTTGCGTCCCTGCTCCCGTCGCCTCTTCTCCCTCCCCTTCGCTTTCGCCTCTCCTGCAAGAGGGACAGTGTGGGGAGAAAGATCGTAATGGAAGGTGTTTTGTTTTTTTTTTACTTTTTAAATGAAAAACGCATGCCCACCAGCTGCACACCATACCTTTTGTTTTGCTAAGCTGGGGGCGTCCACCGGGATGGCCGGCGGCCCACTGTACGGGAGCCCGGGGAAAGAGGGGTTGCTTTTTTTTTGTTGTTGTTTTGGGTCTGCTTGCCCATCAAGAAGAAAGAGAAATATCTATTTTCTGTGCGCTTGTGGTTTTCGTTGCAGAGTGCTGAGAGGAGTTGGCAATGCTGATGAGTAGCGGAGGGAGAAAGGTTTACTAAGAACGGTACGGCAGGGCAACTCCAAACAACAAAACCCAGCGACACGAAACGTGCGCTCGTGCGCAAAGGGCCCAGCGCTACCGCCAGACTGTGGTGGATGTTGATGGGCGCGGGAGGTAACGTATGGGAAGTAAAGGGTGGATGCTGGTTGCGGTGGAGTACTGCAAAGGTGCGAAGGGAACACGTACGGGCGTTCGATTTCCGCGTACGGGCAATCGGCTGACGCATTCGATGCCGTATGCAGCCATGTTGTTCTACCTAGAATCGATCCAGCGTCACGGCCACAGCGCCCATCGAGTAGCGAACACGTGCGAAAGGGAAAAGCCCGGTACAGTGGTACGAAGGTGGACTTTGATGCACTTTTTTGTTGTTGTTGCTGTTGCGCAGCAGTCAAACCCATTCTCCATTGAATAATTCACCTCCCAGGCCTCCATCAACCTCGTTTTGTGCGATCCGCTAATGTCCAAACAAAGAAGTTGAGCTGAACTGACATTAGATGCCAATCCCGTGCTCGCCAGACAAGTGCACCACTGGGTATGCTAGAGAGTGATGGCGGAGAGGGGAGGGGAGGGGGGTAGGTGAAGTAGATTGGGTGGTTGGAGAAGGGTAAAACGGTAGCGTTGTTGTTGTTTAAAGAAAAGCACCAGAAAAAAAAATGGTAGAAAATCCCAAAGGGAACATCGCGTCTCGGAATTGCTCCGGCCCCGAGGTATCGGATTGCTCCGCTGTTACAAAGAAGATACATGCAGAATGTGGTGGAAGAAAATGGTTTAACAAAAAAAAAAAAAACTAAAAGGGGGGAAGATGCTGCGGACGGGGCGATGGTGTTTGTCCCGGTGTGCATCTCGCACCCAACATCTGCATGCATATGGGGGCCCTTTTCGGGACGTGACTCAGGCACGAGCAAGCCGCGTGTGTAACCGTTGTGCATTGGGAAAGGTGCATTTCCTGTTTACATTTTCGCTTTTTCGAGCTAATTTTGAACCGTGCCCCGTCAAGACATTTACAACTTTCGCATCAACTGGCAGCACGTTTTACAACTTGGCCGTGCATTGCACGTTCCGGTGCGCGTACCGTGTAAGATCATTCATAAGTTTCGTGCCTGGTTGCAGCACGAGCGGTGCTGCGAGCGCGGCCAAGTGCAAGAGGAATAGTGTGTCGGAAAGGTAAAACAAAAAAAAAAACACCAAACAATCAAAACATCACTGTTCACTGGGCAGCCGTGTATGAGCTGTCAAAATAAAGAATTAAGTCTCGCGCGCTTCGCAGCATACGTTCGCCTTCGCCTGCTTTCGACAGATAATTGTCAACTATAAAGCACGGGTACACACACACACACACGAACGCATTAATTCGAGCTGCAAATGCCAACCGTCACAATTGCGTACGCGTAGGTGGGATGTAAACAAACCAATGTGACAGTTGGACATTTCGTTTCATTGCGTTGCTTTTCAAAACTTTGTTCATTTTAACGATTAGTAACAAAACCGGTACAGCGGGGAAGAATTTGAGGAATGTCATTTTTGCGCCGTTGTAAGATCGAAAATCAATAATGTTGTTTACATTCCTTAAATCTTCCCTGTGCACACACGCACCGCCATACAGCAGCTGTCAAATTTTTGCTTGATACAAGTTAGTGTGCGTTTTTATTTGCTTCACTGATCTGCTACTTCCATCTTCGATTAGTACATTGCAACACGCATCTTGTCAAACTCGCTTTCTCTCTCTCTCTCTCTCCCACTGGTTCGCCATACATTGTTGACAAGTCATAATGCGGTAGTTGTTTGGTTTGTCGTCTGATTTATGGAAGCCCAAGTGATTAAAACTTCCACTGTCGGTGCCCGACAACAATGCACGGTACGTGATAACCTGTGTTTTAATTTGCTCCCCCATACCCCATGCTTCCACCGACTTTCTTCCCCCTCCTTTGCACGTTCTCAGTTTGGGGGAAGTGTTTCTGTGTAATAAAGTTCTAATTTTAACAGACTGACTGCGCGTTCGATTCTGCTTATTGCGGCCCGAAAAATCGAACCGACCGTATTTAATTTGGTGCGTTTCGGGTTTGTACAGGCGCTTGGCGCACAGTTTTATGTCCCAGCCGTGCTTTCGGCTGGATTTTTAATGCTGCCCTGCCCTTTGCCACCGTGCGGAGCTGTGCCGGGTACAACCGGGAAGGCGGGAAGTTTGTCGTTAAAATTGTTAGAATTACTTGTCGCGCTGGTGGATTGTACACGGTGTATGTGTTGGTGTGTGGAAAATCGACCACGAGATGGAAATCTCCATGTCAAATCATATTTTTATGCATTTACCCCGATTGTTGCGCTGTGTTGATTTTTTTTTTGGAATAGGGCTTCAGCAATAATAATTTAACATTTAGTACTAGCGAGCGCAACAGTTTCCGGATGGGCATTTTAAGCGCTTGCACCACTTGGTTAAACTGTAAAGATGCACCATCAGTGTTATAATAAGGCCAGCGCTGAGCTATTTGGATTTTCCATAGCTTTTTTCCGAGGGGCTTTCGGTTGCGCCTGCAAGGGCATCCATTTACACGCTGCAGGCTGATCGTGTTCACATAATCACACCATTTACACCAGCGGGTGAAAGGTCTGCTCTATGCCAGAAAGCAGGAACCTCTTGTCCATCACAAAGACACGTCTCCATGCCTTCCATTGCCCTTACGCTCTTTATGCTTCGCATTGTGTCTGATCGAATCGACAGTTTTGGTGTTTCTTTGTGTACTTTCTGGGCCCCACGCAACGATGGACTGGCTCAAGGGCGTAAACCCGCTACGGTGGAAGACCCTGTACGGCACTTGAACTATCGCGGATGCGGACATGGGCGCATGATAAGTTGCGGTGAGTCAACCCGGGTTGTCGGACAAAAACCTTCTCGGCGCTCCACTTTTACGACTTCTTTGCTTGAGGTCTGCGTGAGATTTCTGCCGTTTATGTTTTTCAACCCGGTTCGCCTTGTGCTGGTTGGGGTGAGGACGTGATGAAGTAACATTTATGCTTTAGTGCTGTTAGTCATTTTCTAATTTCACGCATGTTGTAAGTTGGATAACGTTGCTCAACCAACCTTGGATTTTGGGTGACATCATACGCATGCTGTAAGAGTTGTTTTTTTTTCTTACAATATCTATGCAATGAAAGCGATAGCCGGATTGAAGAGATCCTTACGATTTACCTATTTTCTTACATACTACTTTTGGAGAAGTTTGCCCACACAAATTGTCAGATAAACTGATGAAGAGACGAATGTTTTTTAAACTAAGCAAGAGCGCGGATCGTGATGCTTATATATCAGCAACACTTACAAGATTTGTGAACCTTGTTTGTTGGAAGCTTCAGTAAGCAGTCTCAAAGTATCATGTGAATAGCCATAGGCTTCATCATCTCTTACTTCAACTTCAAGGCATGGAAGATGCTGACTACGATCAAACAGGTTGCTGTACGTCTTTATACACCAAGTTCCTCTATATCTCTAAATGGTATGTGCAGGGAGTTCCAGAAATACCCAGAACCTAAAACACTCATATTTTGTTATCGTACGTTATTCCGCGCCTCGGAGAATAGTGCATCTCGGGGATTCCCTGCATTATACTGGTTTGGGGTTTTCGATTTGTTTAAATTTAATGATTTGATTATTCTGATGACTTCGTTCGAGAATTTCCGAAGCACTGTAACTCTATTCAGGTCTTCGTTGCTGATGCACCATTATTCTCCTGGATTTACACCTTTGCATCTCTGCTCGTTCGTGGTTCAGATTCTATTTGCTCCATTAGTTGTTTACCAGACACTTTGAAGAAGCGCTTCCTGTACTGGAATAGTTTATTTTTATGCGGCAATTTTTTTTCATTATGAAAAATGCATGACAAAATTACGCACTATAAACGATTCACCCCTCACGCAAGCGTTCTGCTGGAAGCTGTTAAAGCAGAGCTAAATGAATCGATTCTAGCATCATAAATAAATCTCAACCGGATCCGTTCGACGCAGGGCTACTGCTCGCTGAGCGGTGGGCGAAACGATACCGATAGCAAAAAAAAAAAACGAAGAAGTAGCAGAAGAAGCGGAAACCCTTCAATCTCGTAAGCCACGTGTCGAAATCGGACATCTTGCCGGAAACGCTACGTCATCTTGATTTCTTCCGATCGCGCACAGTGTGTAACCTGCCCGCTATCTGTGGAGTGGTGAATCGAATGCATACGATTGTGGGCATGCCGTCGCACGCATCGCCTTCATTGCCTTCATTGAAGCGTAACAGAAGGAAGTGACCGTCGATGTAAGCGGCACATCCGGAAAATACGTACGTCGCTCAGCATAGCGAGAAAGCGAGCGAATGCAAAACGGAACAACAATCCAGGGACGATGCGTGGCGAACAGAGAGAGAGAGAGAGAGAGAGGTGTTACGCCTGTGCGTGTGCGTGTGTATGTGTGTGAGCGTATCAATTAAATTGCTACACGTCTCGCCAGCGTGTGTGTGTGTGTGTGTTTACGACTTGGCGAAAACCGTTTAACAGTGCCCGGTTACGACAATCAAAACATATTCACGCAACCGATAAGCTGACCAGCCTTGGTGCACTGCTTTTGTGTTTGCGTGTAGGTGGAACTTATGGATGCAATGGTCGTACGGGTGCACGCCGAGTAATTGCGCATAAAGTGGTGTGCTTATCGATAACGTTCGCAATGCCTGCCCAGATGCACGCCGTCACAGGAAACGGAACCGGAGCGACATTCGCCCTTCGCTGCATTCGAGATTGCTGTAGTTTCGCACGTACATTTACTATTTTGGGGACCTTCGTTTGCTCATCTCGCATCAGCCGTTTTGTTTCAAATCTGGTTGAAGATGTTTTTTTTTTTTAAATGGAAGATGGAAAATGCTTTTAAAATAAAGAGCACAATAGCTCCCGCATCTGGTTGTGCGAGTGGTTTAGCAGTTTAACGATTCGTGACTTCCATTTTTCCGGAGTTGACTTTGCTGTGTGTGTGTGTGCGCGCTTTTTTTATATCGCTCCAGCTAATGACAGTTTCCTGCTGTCAAGTTCCAGCATCCCTTCGCATCACCTGCTCACGGGGGTGGAAACAATCACCCTCCTCCCCAGCTCCCCCCCTTAAAGGAAGACACTCGCATTGGGCGGGAAAAAAGGGGTTGCGGGGAGGAGGCATCTCAACAGTGAGCTGTCAAAAAAGGGAAAATAAAATGACAACCACGAAGTACGGGCCAGTGTTTTCGCCAGCGAACCGTGAAGATGACAACAACATGAACTGCGTGTAACGGGCGTCAAGTCAAACCACGGCGCTGCTACCGAACCAGGTTTGGTTTGGTGGAAAGTTTTCTTTCTTTCGATTCCTGCCTGGTGGCGTATTCGATAGGAATAATTTATGAGAAGAAGGTTACGCACGGAAGAATAAATCAGTGTGGTATCCACTAGCCCCGAACCGGGTGAGCCGACCACTTGCCGGAACCTTATTTTCCAGCATCAATTTACTTCACCAAATTTTTGACTATTGCAGCAGGGTAAGATAAATCAACCGAGCGCTGTGTTGAAAGTTACACCGGAAAGCAACCGTGCTGCTCCGGCACAGCAGCTGGCTAGTGGTGGTTCCAGTGCTGACCACTGTGGGACCGAGGTGTAATGCGAAATATAGAACGCCATTTTTTTTTTTTTGGTGAAGATTTTTTTTTATGCTTTATTGCACCAGCTCGATGACTGGTGGCGTATCCTTTCGTGCCGTTTTGTCTGCCTTTCTCCGGCCTGCTCGACTTTGTGAAGCCTGCGGTACCTCAAGTGCGTAATAACAATAAAAGAAGCGTCAAGCTACCGTCCTATAAATCGATTATCCCACAGACGAACAGTCTCCATTGAATATTCATTTTATAGCACGACCTGTAACATCGTGGTGCGTTCGGTGTGTGCATGGGGTGCGTATATATATATAAATTTACCTCGATTCGATGCCATTTAATGACTCATGATGAACCACACCGGAGGACACTGGCGTACAAAAACCCACCTACAAAAACAAAAAAAAAATACCAGACACGCGGCTTAGGGTGCACCTCGCACATTTGCTGCTAAGTGCAGCATAAATTGAAAATTAATTCAATTATCACCTTGCTCGGGTGCTTGGTTCGTTGACGCCGGCCGTTTTTGCCAGGCCCGGGGTGCCGACATGTGCCCGGGCTATTAATATTAATTTGCTGCCGCACTTACCGCACCCCACCCAAAGAAGAAGAAGAAGAAGAAGAAGAAGAAGGAGAAGAAGAAAGGGAAATCGGCCAGCCGCTGCTAATAAACGCAGCGAGAAGGAGAGAAATGCGCAAAGAACGAATGAACGCGTCGAATACAAAACCTCTCGAACGCTTCCCTGTTCGCCGACATTCGCAGGACACATCAATGTTCGCTTTACACACCATTCGCCTTCAGCTTCCTCTTGCATCTTGGATGTTTGTGCTGGTTTTATTTTTCTGCCCTCCCTCGACATCACCCGACGGCGACTAATGAAATGGCGAGCAAGGTGAATGATGATGCTTGCTTTGCGCACTGTGCCGGGAGCAGTGAAAACCCAGCCACCCATCCGGTGGCACTTGCTTTCCACATCCGCCGCCGGGCGCGGAAAACGGGCAGGTGTATCGTAATTACATTTTCCTTCCTGCAAGCAGAACGGTGGCTGAACAGTTGCTGCAGATGGTGTGAAGTGAACGACGCAAAACTGCAAAAGTCTTCTTGAGCTCGTCACGTCAGCTGTACGGTGCTCTAATTACGTGCCGGTACCATCGCACCGAAGCACAAGCGTACGCGTAAATAGGGCTTTTCACCCACCCCCATCACCAAAAAAGGGACAAAAAAAAAAAGAAAAGAAAACACAGTCAAGGACACACAGAAACAGTCAGGTCCGAAAGAGATCCTTCTTTGCATAAGCACCGTGACGGTGGTGGGAAAGCAAAGGGAGCAACGATTTTCGCCACCCGTGCCCAACAAATCGGGTGGCAATGATTAAATCATGCATTTGCAAGCCGGTGCCTGGATGGACGCTTCCAGGACGCTTCGTTCCGGTAGGAGTCGGGTGGTTTTTCGATGTTTGAACAAGTGGAACAAGTGCCCACGGCAATAGTTTTATGATCTGCACCGTCATAAAAGCAAGTGATGTAGTACGTTCCTAATGTTCCTAATGTTCCTGTTTTGTTGTTAGGGGGTTGTGTAAACACACTACACTTATTTACTTATTTATTTAATTATTTATTTATTTCATTATTTTAATATTATTCATTTAGCTAATTATATATTTACTTATCTATTTATTTCATCATATCTTTATTTATCAATAAGCTTTAACGAACACTTCTTAGTATGCAGTTGTACGTCGATTATCCGTCGAGTCCAGAAATGACACTTGCACAACCGTTAATCAATTTTAAGCGATAGTTATATTGAAAAAGAATAGTACAAACATCGAACAAGGCTATGCCAGATGATTCAGAAATCACAAATTATGGAAAACTTCCCTAAAAATCATAAACAATAGCTTTAAAAGCAATTAAAAACTTTGATGTTTCTTCTCTGCAGTCCAACTATACAGTATAAACGACACGGCGTGACGTACATGACATATAAACTTGGTGGTCTTATTATCCGTGAAAATCAATTATCCGGTCCACATTTGCCCGGATAATCGACGTTCTACTGTACACTTAAGCAAGGAGACGACTATTTACGAAGCAGTATAAACAAAACAATGATAATGTGTAAGTAATGATTGAGTAGAACTTGTTTTTTTTATTGGCTTGTCGTCGTCTTAAAGAAAAAGAAATCGTAAAGAAATGAAAATAATAATAAAAATATAGTGCTATAGTAGGTGAATATAGTGCTACAAAAAAGGCACCCAGCACACGGGATTCGCTTTACGAAGGATGACATTTGAATGGCAATAGAGCGAGAATTTAGTCTGTTTGATTGATGATGGTTTTACAGTCCAAAATTACCTCAAGAAACAATTTCACAGCCCCATTCATGCCCCCCCCCCCTCCAGCATAACATTTCTTTCCTCTCTCCAACCGAACCCCCCTCCCCCACCCATTGGAAGTACTCAGTGCAGGTGATTACGGTCCATGAGTAACTCACAATCAAGTTCCAAACTTCGGGCAAAATGAAAACCAAGGGGCAAGAAGACGTCGCATCCCGCGGGTTTTTCATTTAATTCATTTAATAAAGAGACCCCATCCCCAGCGGGAAGGTACCGCGTTACCGTCTTACCCTTTTGTTTTGTTTATTTCTTCCCTCACCGCACTCGCCCCCCCCCCCATTCCAGCATCGTCGGTTAAGCTGATGACGTCGTTACACTCATGAATAACCTGCCGCGGTACGCGAATGAATGGCGAAGGCAGTAAAAGGGGATTTTTTGTTCCTCCATACCGCCTGTTTACTTACCCTACGGCGGGGGTAACATCCTTCCAACCACCACCACAGAAAGGGCTTCGGGGTTTTCCAGTGATCCGCACCGACCGGAACCGTTCGTCAGTTTAATTCAATTTTCAGCCATCGACCCATCGAAAAGCGTGCACCGCCCTTCCCTCCCTGCTGCTGTAACTCTGTCTCTATCCCACACCCCCTTCCTCTCCCTCTTCCCCCCCTCCCCCCTCCTCCCTTCCTTCTAGAAGTGTTCTTGGTTCGGGAACACTTTCCAGCAATCCATTTCGCCAAATTTGATCCTTTCACTGCCAGTTTTGTGCGAAAACTTTCTCCTACGCCCCGCAATAATCCTGGCGGTGGGTTACGGTGGGGAGGTTGTGTATTTTTTTTTTGCTGTGTGTCGTTGACAGATAGAACCCCTTTCTTTTTCTCGCAAGACGGCAACACCGTTTCCCCCTGGTTTTGGAACGGTGCCGCACTCGTAATCGAAAAGTTCCGGCACAACCGTTTGGGCGCTTCTCCGTGCCCGAACGACAGGAAATTGGCTATTGGGAAAAAAATGGCTATTGCCATCCCTTTTACGTCCCGCCTGTGCCTTCCTGCTTTCCTTCCCGCCCATTGGTGCACGCTGAACGATCATAACGATGGCGACAATCATAACCTGCGGCTTGGGAGCGCATCATCATTCGTTGTCATGTCGTGGTCCTTCTGGGTAGCGAAATTGGAAAGGGCCACCGTCTTCGCGCTGCAGAAAACATGATTGGTGTGGCTGTGGTCTAAAGGGCACGATGGTAACAAAACAAAAAAAA
>CM032179.1:8279415-8291833 GCA_018908115.1 Anopheles rivulorum
ACCGTACCGGTGGAACTGGCTGAAAACTTCTAAACGCTACCACCCACCGACCGCCCCTACGTCCCTTCCCCTTTTCCACCCACCATCCCGGTTCGGTTCTGGTGTGCGTGATCTGGACGGGAATGCACTTGCCACGTTGGCAATAAATCAATCGTCCCTATCGAGCAGGGTGCACCGGATGGAGAGGCCCGATGACATGCCGTCCCGGTGAGTAACAGTGAAAGATGCAGCTTCCGCTTTAGTGGCAATGGAAGCAGCAACAATGGAAAGGCGAACCGTTGCGTCGCAACAGTCACCTTCAGGTAGTTACAGCATGCCCGACCATGGCGCTAGCGCTGTGAACCGAAGGATTGTGTTCTGCTTGGTTTGCATTAATTGCACTGCCAGTTGCAGCTAGCGCTCGAACAGGAAAGCGGCTAACGAACAAAAACAACAACAAAAAAAAAACAAAAACGGTAACTCCTTCCAATCCACAGACGATGCGAGAATGTCACTGGCAAACGAGTAAGCCGAAGGACCGGAAACCGGAGTGTCCTTGATGCAGGTTTTCAGAGCTTCCGGAAACCGGCAAAAGTGCGCCGACCGTTGTCTTGCATGCTTTATGGGAATGCATGATCCGGACATGCTGTCGGGTGCAGAGCCGAGCGTTGCAAAGTCAGTCAGTCAGTCTGCAACATCGCATTCCACTGCACGGGCAACACGGGCAATACGGGCAACACGGCAATAATTGGCCCGACCGATGCGTTACGGATGCGTCTTTTAATCCTTCCCCGCTGGCCGCAAGTGGGCGAGGGAAAAAGAGGATCAAGCGCGACCAAAGAGTATTAATCCACCGTCGGGAATGTCCTGTCAAAGTCGTCGTCGTCGTCGTCGTCGCGGCTCGTCGTACTTGTCGTTGGTGGTGTCGCGCAGACTGCGTGTTCGGGCTCTCCCGGGATGGTTTGGGACGATACAACGCGACAAGCGTGCAACATATTGCGTGGGGAGGAGGTGGGGGGGGGAAGGTGGGGAGGCAAAGTTTGAGAGGGCGAGGGACAGCTCCCTTCTCCACTGCATCCTTTATCGACTACTCCGCCTCCCTGCATGTGCAGAAGTCAAAATGGGATAACAACACCAAACGGACACGGTGTGACTACGCTCTCTGTGTGTGTGTGTGCGTATGCCCATGATCCTTGATCCCACCATACTCCAAACTCCCCATCCCCCTCACCACCTTCACAGAAAAAAAAGGATCGAGCATGGGGGGGGGATGAAGATGGAGGGTTTGCGGGAGGTAATCCTGCAATTTGATTTATGTCAGCACAACTGTTTCTGTCAGTTTGATTAGATAGGATGTACACGATAGATCAAATTTGTATCTACCTTCCTCCGGGTTTTCGGTGGGCTACGGTCCCTGTGTGTGTGTGTGTATGTGGGCCTCTGCTTGGGGGTTGCATGTTGCAACTACAACTCATCCGAAAACGGTACACCCCACCTGCTTCTCCACCCCCCCAAACCGCTCAGCAGCCAACCCCTGTTTGTGAGCAGGCCTCTCCCCCACCCCCCCCATGCTGTTCGGCACGAAACGACAACAATTTCAACCACTAACACCTAACACAACGGTCGGTATGTATACCTTCGCCTACCCCCCCCCCCTCCCCCTCCCCCTGGCTTCCCGTTTAGCACCGCATTCGCCAACCGATGGTAAATCTGCAAGCCAAACAAAACACCACCCAACAGCTACACCTGGTTTCATACAGCGGTGGGGGTGTGTGAGCACGGTGCATGGATATAGGAATGGGTGCAAAGGGTAACGAGCGAACGGGACAGTGTACATTAACCAACACCACTGCGAGCGGCACGAAGAATGGATGAAGGTGAGGATAAGAGAGCGGCGAAGGGGAGGAAAGGAATGGGAGGGAGGGGGGAGGTGGTGTGGCACCTTATTGTCAGCAATTATGAAGCAAGGACGAGCGTATCCGTCTCAATGGGATCCCGTAGGAAGGTGTCCATTTATCGAGTATTGAGCCCCGAGCCCTGGCCGGTTTTTGCTGGAAAGTGGAAAGCAATAGGGCTGGTGACAGACAACGCTGGAACGCTGGCAACCTTGTTCGATATTACCAAACCCTGTCCGTTCGTCAACAATACCCCCCCCCCTCCCCGTTGTCGGGCCCGTTTTCCCTCGCAGATAAATATTTTGCAAACGTACGCAAATGCGATCGCATTGTGCTTTCTTACGGAAGGATGGTGTTGGTGGTTGGTGCTTTTGGTATGGTTGACATGCCCTTCGTGCAGCACAAGTGATTTGAATTTTGTTTCGTTTTGTTTTTTACATTCCCTTGCGCTGCCAGCCAGCTCTGGGAAAACAAACTCTTATATCTTACGACTAAAAGAAAGACTTTTTGTTGGCGCAATGCATAACTTTAGGCGCAACAAATAAATGATTTGTTTGCTTAGACTACCATTCTTGAATCCACTAAAAATGCTACTTAAAACGCCTAATGGTATGCAATGCAACCCGCTTGAAAAGATGCTACACACAATACAAAGCGCCTAAAGTTATGTAGTTCGTGACACAAAATTTTCCATTTTACTGGTTTTTTTTCAATTTATTTTTCATGTTTTAGTTCCGTGATGTGCTGCAAACCATTACCACAATTACTTCCTTTGAATGCAAGCCAGCGGAAGGATTATCTTGGGCGTTTTATTTTCGTTGTACTATTAGAACCAAAAGAAGAAGAAAAAAAGGAAGAAAAAAAAACCACTTCTCCTTCATTTTGCATTTATTAAAAGCCGAACTACTGGCTGCCGTGCAAATGGTGTATGGCTTTGCAGGGAAAACTAATGATGGAAAAGCGGGAAAAATGTCCATTAGAGCGTGTAACTTCCAAAGCACAAAGGATGGGACAGCCGCGGCCGAAGAAAAGAAGCTAGACCGGTGACATACGGCTGGGAAAGCAAAATGGGAAATGATCGTACTACGGAAGGCAATTTGTTAGAATTTGTCTAATTAAGTGGAAAGAATATTGTAAGCCAAACGGCTTACCAGTGTGTATGTGTGTGTGTATATTTTTTCTTTTTCAAGTGTGCCTTTTTTTTCTCCTATCTTACTCGGTGCGCTCATTTGTCTTCGCCGGCAAGGCACGGGACGGTGGTTGCCTTTATCCTAGGCGCGAAAACCGCGGGCCCTTTTGCTTAAAACAACATTGACTTGTGACTTATTATTGCGCCATCCTTCTCTCCGCGCGGCTTTCAATTATTTCTCATCTTGCGCGGTACGGTACATCACCTAACCACCCCACAGCGCCCCACATTGGTTTCGCTTTACCCCATTAGTTTCGGTATTTGCTGCTTTCTTTTCTTTTCTTTCCCTTTTTTTCTTTGGTCCTGTTGGTCCTGTTAGTCGTGAAGCGATGTAACGAGCTGAAGTGAAGGGAAAAAATGGGAAAACAAAGCGGAAAACTGGCCAATATGATGTGCTGAAGGGGGGGGGGGGGGGGGGGGGGGGGGGGGGGGGGGGGGTGTGGCAATGGGTAGATGAGTGTTTTGTAAAAACAAAAAAAAATAAATACAAAACTCTTCCTCCTCCCGCCGTCCATACGGAGTCAAAAGGCAAAAGAAAACCGTCATAAGAAAAGGAGCGGACAAGAGTGATCGCTTTCCCCCTCCCCCCACACCCTTAGCCTCGTCTGTTCATAGGGAAAGGGTTTAAAAAATTGTAGCTCATTTGTTCGCACCACCGCACCGGCACCAACCGACCCGGCTGCACACGAAATGACCGTGAGCGGGAAGACGGCACGGTAAAAAAAAAAAGGAAACCGGTGCACGGAGTGCGGAAGGCTGAGGCTAATGTAAAGGAACGCCATAAAACGAGACGTCGAACATCGCGTAAGCACAAATCCTCGCAAAGCGCCCCAGAAAACAAAACACCGAACGTCCATCATTCCCTGTCATGTCCTGTCGAATCACACAACCCGCCCACCGTTGCACCCCCACGGCTGTCACCGCCCGTTTGCCGGAAACATTGTTAACCGTTTTTACGAACCGCAACCGCGTTCCTAATCGGTGCCGCCAGTCGATGGTAAAATTGCTTCCAAAAACAAAACCAAAGAAAAAAAAAGCCCATTCGCGTGTTTTTTGGTCGGTGTCCTCTCGACGCTCGCGTTGGTGTTATGCTTCTGTCCAATGCAGTTTGCAAGTGCCAATGCAAATTGCTACAACCGTCACTTCCCTCCTGCCGTCGCAGAAGCCAGCATCTTAGTGGGCAGCATTCTAAATAGATGCAATTAAACGGTAGGGCATTGCAAAAGATCAGTCGAAATCGCTGAGCGAAACAATTTACACCTCACCGTGACCCCGTTGACAGCGGTGTGTAGACGGTGTGTGGAGCACTCGAGCTGTCCGGTACAGTGCGTACTGTGTGAGCGTGTGTGCTCCGAATTAAATACAGTCCAGTCTTCCTAAGTTAGTACATCACTTCGTTTTCAATACATTTTATGTCTCTCAAAGCTACAAAGTCTCTTTAATATAGCATTCTCCAAGCTGTACATGTTGTTTGTACACTAATGTCTGTCCAAAGTAGCCGTGTGTTGGTGTTGACAGCCAATGACAGATCATGACTGACTGTGTTTACAGAGTATGGTTGAAGTCTTATTGCTTATGCTTTGAAAAGGTAAACAAACACTGGATGTCAAATTCTCAAAGATGGCGATCCCTACAGTTTGCAGCTTAAAGAGACTTAACTGTAATAAAGCAATAAAGGAACTGTAATAAAAAGGGCAAGAAAGCAACAACAACTTTTAATTTTATAATCGATGTCAAATCAACCCCCCTGGAAGGTGTGTAAACGAAACTTATTTATAGAATATTAATTTATTATTATTAATTTATTTAATTAAATTAAATATTTATTTAATAGAATTTTCAGGTAAAGTGAATAGTTGTAAACCACACTCATATTTATGCACCCACACTGTGCGATATGAAATGAAAGCAAAGATGTAAGGTTAGGGCAGCTTAGGTGTTTTTTTGTTGGGAACGGTGCGGTTGTGCCAATTGGTGGTAACGCTTCAACGCATCACCGTCACCCTGCTCCATCTGCCTGCTGCTTCCACTGCCAGCAGCGTGAACATCTTCTTAATAATAACGCTGAAGATGAATCGTGCACGGTACCATTTCACGGCAAACGGTTACGGAAGCATGCGAACTGGTTGGGGACGAAGACTGTACCACCTCGGTACAGTTACGAGCGCACCTTGCCGCTCGGTCGCGCGATCGAAACGCGATCTTCACCCCCCATCCCCCTCCCCATCCCTTCCACTTTACCCTCCCTTGCGTCTTCCCTTTCCTCCTCTTCCTCCTCCCATGCTTTCCACTTTGCTTTCCACGCTGGTAATAATTGGGCAGCGATCAAACTTCGCCGGTAGGACAGCGCGTGGTACGCAACCGAGGTTATGCCACCCGGTGACACTCGGTGGTCCCGTTCGTTTTCCTCCCTTCCTTCTCCCCCTTCCTCCCCCCCCTCCCTCCCTCCCTCCCACTCACGATCGTATATGTCCAGGTATACGCACCTGCCGTGCATAATTCAATCCATCCATCCCGCTCACTGTCCGTCTGCTCTGTCGCTCTGCCGGTGTGGCCGCACGCACATTCCCATCGCGTTGCGCCTGACGATGAGCAAAAGTGTCAGGTTTGTTTAATTTTAGTCGACCATCTAACCCGCCGACCCGCCCGCCCGCGTTTCTTCTACCATCCCACCTCACTCACCTTTTCACCCGCTATTTCAGTCTTTTTTCCCCCCATCTTTTACTTTGTGCTGGCTTTTCTTTGTGTCTGTGTGTGTGTGTGTGTGTCGTTTGTGCTTAGCGATCATCCATCTTCCCGCAACACCCATCGCCCATGCAGGTGTGACAGGTGCGTTAACGGTGCGTGGGGTTTTCATTTTCCTCCCATCATTACACCTCACACTCATCCCCCCCCCCTCCCCGCCCCTTTATTTTCACACCAGCATCACGTGGGAGTGAGGGGGGGAGGTAGAGGGGATGGGGAGGTGAGAGGGATAACTCATGTACAGCTACATGTATAACACATCGGTATCCGCAGAACGCGCCGGCTTTAGCTGTCAGGGTTCGGTTCTTTCCCGACGGCGAACCGGCACACAACGAGAATTCAACCCATTCGGCTTATCATTTGATCGTAACCAATATTACCCTCCCAATGGGGTTCGGTTCGATTGGAATGGGCGGATGCTTGGCGATTATTTTGCCACCTTGACGGTGAGAAGGTAGCAGAGACACACCGATTCGCATGCTTCAATTTACCGGAAAAATTGCTATCCATTTTCTTCCTCTCTACCCATACCTCCCCCCCCCCCCCCCTCCATCTTCTCGCTCCTGCGCACCTTTCTGGGTGATTTTTTTTCACAGTTCACACAAATTCGAGATGGCGAACTTCCGTGTCCACTTTCGGTACGGATTGGGTTTGGGGGTTGGAGGAGGAGGTAGGGGGTGATAGTGAAGAAGCGAAAGAGAAGAAAAAAAGCAGAATCAGTTCAACCGGAAAATGCGAGCTAAGTGTGGCGAGAATTGGCAGAAAGGGAAGGGGGTGGAAAAGGGGTAAGGTGTTGGGAAGGAGTGAGCGGAAGGCAGCGGCAGTGGAACACCGCATGATTGTTTCTGTTAACCATTTGGAGAGGAAAACGTCCGAAAGCAGCCCCCCCCCTCCCTCCCAATCGTACGTGGAAAACAGCGGAAAAGTGCCGGACGGACCCAGAAAAAGGTGAAACAGTTTTTTGGTTTTACTCTCCTGTGTGTGAAACATTTCCTTCGCACCAATGAAACCATTGCCAACCACAAGTCTACCGAACTCCGTTTGGCAGGAAAAGAGCAAAAGAGCAAAGAACAAAGAGAAGAAAGCAAGACGGAATGGAAAGAAAATGGAAATAAAATGTCCCGTCCCGGTGGCCGGTTGGAAATGTGAGATGAAAATAAATGAAGTCCACAAATATTGCAATCGTGAAACCGGCTTTTCCATCCCCCCCCCCCCCCCCCCCCCCCAAATGGGGGGATGAGATGTACCGCCCTGTGGAAGCAGCACCCTTTTGAGTGTTGTTGTCCCGACAGCCGACACGCTACGCTTCGGGCTTGTTTCGCACCGACTTTCCACCCGCTCCCTAGCAAACCACCCCTACCCGGATGAGGGAAATGCAAGACGGACTGCTTGGAAAATGAACTTCGTTTCCTGTCGTTGTGTTGAATGATGGGTGAATTGCGGCGCTGAGGCTGTGTTGGCCGGAACTACTCATCCTCAGTGCAGTGCTTTTTTTCCGATTCCGGCTGTGTAGAGTGGAAGGGGGGGGGGGAGTGTGTGGAGGGCGGGAAACGCCACTGCTGGAAGGAATGGACGATAAGAAATTGGGGAAAATGATAAATGTTTATATTTACCGAACGATTCATTCGACGTTCATTCCGTTGTCGTCGTCGTCGTGATCGGCGGGCCGTTGTGGACGGGACACGGCAGGACCATCGGCCAGGAAAATAGAGAGGGGGGGGGGAGAAAAGAAAACGAATATCTACGAACAGCAATAGCAACAGCGGCAGCAGTAAAGATGAACGGCAAGAAATACATCAGCGTGCTGGAGAGTTGTTCGCTTGCGACGGCCTTTCGGGGCGGCTTTTCCACTTTTCGAACGGGGGCGAGACAAAATGCGTCCTTTTTGGGGATGATTTGGCCTGGGAGCGGAAAGGCAAACAAGGTGCGACTGATGGATTGTTTTCGCAGACAGGCAGGGCAGGCAGGACAATTTTGTTTTGTGCCGGAAGGGACGTGCTGCCCACCATCCCGATAAACGGTTCACGGTCCGACCGATTTTCCACCACATTTCGGACACATTTTTCCACCCATTTGTTCCCTGCGTTCGGGCTGTTTCTGTGGGCGCGATGAATCCTGCATGGGGCACACGTTATGACACACTCGTTGCACTTCGACCAGACTCTTTACACAGCGCTTACCTTGTTCTTTCTTCCTCACTCGCTCCTTCACACACACTCCGTTCGAAGGAAATTGCGATGGGAAACCACCTTCCGTAGCACCCCACCTCTCGCACCCACTTTCCCGCTGGAAGCTGGAAGGGAGCAGCTGCTTACCGTGGGGTTTGATAAATTTACCTTGTTCAAACATTGACTCAACTTCTTAGCCTTTCTGTCCGCTCATCTCACCAGTTTGCACCGGTCCGGTGCTGGGCAATGGGCAATGGGAAGGTACGGTAAGCGGTGACTCCCGTTCTTTCTTTCTTTTTCTCTCTTCTTTCTCTCTCCCTTAACGAGATATAACCAACGGTGCGGCATCGCCATGGGCGCACAGCCAACCGAGGAACGACGACGAAGACGGATGGAAACGATACGACGGTTTGTGATGCAAAAGCAGAAGGAAGAGCACGATATAAATAAACTATTTTATTTCTCCTTGTTGTCTTTTTGGGGGTTTCTTTCTTTTTCTTTCGGTGCTTCAGTCTACGCTCGGGGTCGTCTTTTATCGGTCGCCCGTTCAATCCCGTTCAATTGTCTTTCCCTGGGTTCGTTCGTGCTTTTTTTCTTCTTCTTTTTGCTGTTGTTGTTGTGAAGAAAATATCAAGTTCGATCGAGTACAATTAAGGTGATTTATTGCCATTTGCTTCGAACGGTTGGCAGGGATTATGTACACACACACACACAGGCACACACAGGCGCAGAAGCATGTAGCAGCAATCACCCGCATACACCTGAATGCTTTGTTGCTTACCTTACTTTAACGTTTTTGGCTACTTTTACTTAAAGTTTATAAAACAAAAGTGCTCGTGTAATGGATTGCCTTCGCCCCGGAGTACAGAGCGTGGTTTGGGGTGTTTTAGTAGAAAGAAAATAATTTACTACTTAAAATTTAATGCTATAAGCCGATACCGTTTGTCTAATATTTTTTAAATTCTGCGTTGAAAAATTGTACTTTGCACTATTTTTAATTTATTAAAAAAAGTGTTTTCATTGAAATTCGACAAAAATTTATAACATTTTCTTTAAATAAATGATATGTCACTAATCAAGAAACAAAGCAACAAGTGTAAACAATGCGGTTGTGACAGTTTAAAGTGCTAGCTAAAGCAGCGATTATACCCCTGACATGTATGCAACTGGTTGTACGACCACTGGTTGAGCGCAATAGGCCAATATTTGCCGATCGAATATCATCTATTGTGCATTAAAACCATGGCAACAGCCTCTCATTAATGCAGATTGCATTACTTTAGGCGCGTTGTAATGCAAATCGCATACTGACGAAAGGTGAATTTCGGATTAAACGTGTTAATAAAAGCGAAGCGCCCAAAATTATGCAATGCGCATAACAAAGTTAAGTTTGCCGGGTACTTCGGTTTGAGGCTAGTAAAACCTGTCATCTGGAATTCGTTTTGCACAGTGAAGAAAACAGAAAAAAAAACACACACACAAACTGCAAGGTAGCAGCGGGATATCCGTGTTTTTTTCCCTCCCCGCCCTAGCCACCCCTCCATTTCATTACGTGTTTGTCCCGTTTGGCTCCTAATCACCTTCTTAAGATCCGCTTGTCAAACACGGGCAACAGCAGCGGTAAAAGGACACACACAGGCCCGAAGCAAATAGGACGACACGGGCAAATAGAATAAGGATAAAGAAAAAAAAATTATCGAAACAGCGAGGGAAAGAGTACACCCGGTCCTTCTTCATACCCTTAATGAAGCGGAGGGATGATGCCGGGGCCAGCGATCATCATCAGCAGCAGCGGCAGCGTTGTGGCAATAGTGGTAGCACGGTCGAACAAATGACGGAACACTCTTAATTATGCATCAATTCATGTCACGTTTTGCGAATAAAAACCATAAAATTTAAAATGGATTATCACATTATCGTTCACCGAAAACGAAGGATCAACGCAGCGCTGTAAGCAAAGTGTGCGTGTGTGTGTGTGTGTCGAGATATTCCGCACAAGCAGGGAGGGTTGTGTAAAAGGACATCATGGATAAAAGTAAAGTAAGGAACAGCCCCCGAACTGCCGTCTTCATCCTGTCCTTTTATTTGAATCATTTTACTATGCGCTTTTTTTTATTCTTCGTTTTGTGCCACCGCTCTATCCCCCGAATCCACTCCTTCCCCCCCTCCCCATCCCTTCCCATGCGGGCGCACCGTACCGTAATGCTGTCACTGTCACTTAACCGCTCCGGACGGCCACTCCCACACACCCACAAATGGGGGTTGTGGGCAGTGCGGGATGACAATTTTATAATAAATTGTACCATGGTTTACGATGCGGTTTCCCAGGCGCACACACGGATGGGCCGCCAAAAAACCCCCCATCCACGGCCATCACGACCATCCGGTTCCAGGATTTTTTTTTTGTTTCGTTTGTATTTTAGTTTTTATTTATTTTTACTTTTGTTCTCTTTATTTTATTTATGTATTTTTTTTTAGTTTTCTTTTGGGTCCCGGTCAACCCGGGTGTGTGTCGGAATTCGGTGGAAATTGCAGGAAATTGTCTTGTTCGCGCTGCTGCATGTTGCCGGTGGTAAGCGCACCTGTTAAACGGTGCCACCTTATCTGACCCCGCTTGGTCGTTGGTCCCGGAAGCACGTGATTATCCTTCGGGAAGGATGCCTCATCCCAGCGTACGAGTTCTTTTTTTTTTTTGCACAAGAAAATTGGGTGGAAATTGAAAGCCACACAATAGTCCATCCTTGTGGCAGGAGGTGAATACGGTGAGAAGGTAAACGATGCGCTAGAAAGGACTCAATAATGTTGTCGGTTTGCCGGCGACAGGGTTGTGGTATGGGATGCAAGGGGTAGCGGGATGAAATTTCCTTTTCTCCGGGTTTTGTTCCCCAATCGCTTGCACCATCTTATAATGGGCTCTCGTTACTGGACAAAAGAAAAAATCACCCCTCCCACCTCCACACCCAACCGCACACACACACTCACACGTATATATATATATGTATATGTATATAAACCGTTGTGCAGGTTTAGTGCTTTTGACATGCCGCAAGCAAACCGGTGCCTGCCATTTTCCGCCTTTTCCGCCCACCCACACACCCACACACCCACCTCCCATACCGTTTGCTTGACGAAGTGGAAGCGGAAAATGCTACTCATAACGTGTTGTTCACGGAAACTGCGCTAGGTGGAGGGGAGTGCGAGGGGGTTTGAGAGGGGGTGGTGGGGTGGGTTTTTTGGGGCAGAAAGGCTGTGAAGAGATGCAGAAAGACGCAAGCTCACTTTCTACCCTCAACCCTCACCAACGCCCTCCTCCCCCCCTCCCCCCACACACCCCTAACTGGCTCACACTCTTCTTGAAGTGTGTCTGGACCGGGTGTGTCTTCGGAGGTGATGAGCGAAAAATACGTGCACACCGCTCGAAGCACTTTTTCCTTTCGATTGCCCTTTTTTTTGTGTTTTGTTTTGTTTCGTTGCTGCTTTTGCCTGTGTGTGTGTGTGTGTGTAAAATCAAGGAGGGAAACTACTGCTTGCCGATGCCTTTGTCTTTGTTGGGCGTTGGGCACGAAGGCGAACCCAACTATCGCACCATTAAAGCGGCTTTTGGTCGAATTTTCTTTTCCCCGTGGCTGGCAAAGGGAAGGGTCAGCAGTGGGAGGGGAGGGTTTTTCCTTTGGGGGTGCGCACGTTCGTTCGCAGGACTTTACTCAACAGCCGCCCCACAGCGAACAGATGTGCCCCGCTGCTGTGGTCAGGTGGCCACAAGACAAGCGTTGACCAAGGGAGGGGGGGGAGGTTTCTTCCTTTTGCCTACATTTAGGCGCCAAAGTGCCTGCAGCATGCTGCTTCCACTGCAGGACCACAGCTTCGATGGCCCACCTGGGAATAGAGGTGTGCGTGCGCGTCAGCACATGTGTGTGTGTATTGCTTGCTTTTAATTCTCTCGCCTTTCCCACCTTCTCACCTTACCCTGGAGGATCCCTGGAGTGGGTTTTTACGATGATGGATTTTTGAAAGTGATGCTTTCGTGCTCGTCGTTCAATCAAGGCAACCGCCAAGGGACGCACGATATTTGCTCTGCCCCAGCACGCGCATCATCCATCAACGGCGGAATGTCGGCGTGGCCAGCATCACCCGGGGAAGCACATGGGAGGGAAGAGCTTCTTGAAGTCCCTCCCCACCCTGCTGGCGGCAGGGTGGTTTTGGCAAAAAATTTGCTGTTAGCTCGCCCCGGCAAAGGTGTTCCGTCTGCCCTGATGGGACCGATAATTAGATTTTCGATTTTTCATTCTGACATTTAAGCTGTCGTTTGCCACTCAACGGTAGCATTGGCACCCATACCTCCCACCACCATTCAACGCTGCCTCCTTTTGTGCGGATCGATAATCGCCTATCTGGTCGCACTTTCGTCGTCAGTTTTGCGGTATTTATGACACCTTCCTGGG
>CM032179.1:8292904-8367432 GCA_018908115.1 Anopheles rivulorum
GTTTGCTCTTTCTTCGCTTTCAACATTTCTCTTCCGACAGTACGCAATCAAAAGTCAGCGATCCGTTCAAACGGCACGGTGCAAACAAACAAACAAACTAAAAATAAAACAAAAAGTTGTAAACATTGCACCAAGCATCCCGAATGTGAATGTGCCCTGCTAAAAACGGCAACACAAGCGATTGACAAGATCGTAAGAAGGCAAAATTGTAATGCAATTTGCATACCTTTTTTAGCTTAGAAATGTGTTTGCTCCTGTCGGTATGCAACCCGCCGTACAAAGCGCCTCGTGCTTATGCAATGCAGTTTTGCACTATAATGTTTTCCGCGTATTTTAAGTCGTTCGCTTCAACTTTTGTTGCGTGATGCATCGCGCTGGGAAGATACTTTATTTCTAATGCACTCTTTTGCCGATTGCCGGCCGTTTTGCGATTTTCCAACGATGGGGAAGCTTATCTTGCACGATCAAGGTAACGAGAGCGAGGCTTTATGAGGTTTCGGATTTGTAAGCCTAGCAAGGCGCCAAACCTTGATGGGCTGTTTCGTGCTTGTGGTATAATGAACACAAAACCAAAGAAGAAGAAGAAGAAGAAGAAATAAAGAAAGAAAACACAGAAAGAAAGAAGAAAAGTCGTGCATTTTTTTTTTGCGCTGAGCGCGATTGAGCGTTGGATACAAATTTGCTTTTTGTTCTTGTTGTTGCAAAGATCTCATAAGATATGCGATGCCGGCATACTAAAGTACTGCAGACCGTGTAGAGATATTGATAGGCTTTCGATATTCGACCTCGGGCTATTGAATACTCTCTCTCTCTCTCTTTCTCTCTTTCTCTCCCACCGTGCGGAAAATGTACTTACAACAGATTCGATTTGTTGTACGTTCCGTTCCATCATTTTGCCACCCTTCTGGGTGGGTTCGGTGGGTTGTTTCTTTTTTTCCTGTGTGCGTTGCTTTAAAAAGGTTACCGAAAATCGTTTAATTAAGATTCCATTTCTCCAGGGGTTGGTTGCCCTATTTTCCATCTTGCCGCTTGGCCGCGAGGCCCAACCATAAATGCTTCCGTTGGGTAAAGGGCAGGTGCAACGGGTTTCGCTACCTCGAGGGCATCGAATCGAAAGGTTGGATAATACGTTTATAGGTTTTTGCTTTTCATATTGGAAAATCATAAACGAAAAATTCCCTTTCCACCATTGCGAGCAGCGAATGGAACCGGCGTTGGTTAGACAACTCTCGTTCAGTTCAGCGGTGAAACAGGGTGGTGAGCGTTGCTTTATATAAAATAAAACAAACATAAATATCGAGTGCGAGTGGAATAAAAAAAAGAAACGAGAACAGAACAATAGAAGCAAGCGTATACACCGTGCGCCAGGTGGTCAAATAGATTCATCGTTTTCATGCTTTTTGTTGTTGTTGTTTTGTTTTTGTTTGCTCGTTTGCTGCTTCTTTATATATTAATATTTTGTTTCGTTTGTGAACGGTTACGGGGATTCAGTTTCATTTCGGCTGTTTTCGGCCCGTTTGATGCCGTGTGCTAAATTGGCAGCTGGCGTCGAGGGATCGGCGGACCACATTAATTTTCCTTCCACTGACTTACGTGTGTTTTTGTAGGTGTGTGTGTGTGTGTCTGATCCTGGTAAAGGTTTGATTTCTTTTTCCGTTTTTTTTATGCTTGTTTTTTTTGCTGATCTACTCATCTCACTCATCTTTCAATCCCTCGAATGTTGGTCTTGCTGGTCTCGTCCACTTTGGACGTTCGTCAGCGAAGTGTGGACTATTTTTGGGTACAGCTTGTGGTCAAACAACCGCACCGTTATTTACTTTGATGGGACCCACCAAATAGCATCACACACACACACACACACATGAACGCTTGTATAGCCTAAGGGAGGAGAGATCAAATAACCAGTACGTGACAAAGAAGGTGGAGTGTGACTTTTGTTTCTCGTCCGCTTTTTTTTTTTTTCGCTACTTTGGTCCTTCCGCTGCCCTGCGAAAACATAAAAACCACCATATCAAATCATCAACCACGGCCAGGTCCACTCAGCGAGACAAACCAGCGCGAATGAGCGAACGGTTCGCATGGGGCGGCTTTTTTTCTTGCTGGTTTTCTGGTTTTGTGTTTGTTTGCTGCTCGTTTTGGTTTTGAATGCTTTGACTGGATTAATCTCTCCACATACACGGACACACACACACACACACACACACACAAAGACCCTCATTGCAACTGGAACACACATCAGCCGTATGCCATTTATTCCCAGTTGATGTTGTCGTTTTTGTTTTGGTCTATTTCCTTCCATCGGGCACCCGGTTTTCTGAGGGCACCTTCAGGACATTGATGTTCATTTGCTTTTTGGTTAAACCGAGCTCGGTCATATCTACAGTTGCGCCTCGATATACGCGCTTGTTTCTGACCGAACGCTATAGCGTATCTGGAGCTAACGCGTAAATCGAATTGCCTTGAACACATCGTTTATACTCCATGTTAACGAGTTGAAGGTTAAACATAAACAAACGCTCGTACAGAATTTAGCTACAAAACAACGTTCAGTGATCTTTTCATATCAGTTTGAATAAATTTAAAAGCAAACTTAAAATCAAATTAAACAATAGTAATCTCAAATCAAAATAATCACTGAAATTGAAATGCAAAATCCGTCAACTTTGTTTTACAAATATTTGAAGGCATTTTTGGACAACAAATTTGAAGTTTGAAGTTAAGTGCAACCAACAGTATCTATCTAATCATCCATTACCGAAAATTTCTTTTAAATCTTGCTCTTTACCCGCCAAAACAATAGCACATTCTTCTGGTAGTTTTCAAGTCGCTATGATAAACGCAATGAAATGTCATTTTTTCTGTATCCTCGTATGGCGTACAGCGGAGATTTACTGTATATACTATTTTTTTTTCTTTCTCACTGTTTGCGCTATTAGAGCCGGAGCAAGATATTAAAAAAGATTGTACGGCTCTGTACAAAAGAGCCTCCCGTGCGATGATCGCACGACGGCGTAAAACAAAACAAAACAAAAAAACACACCAGGACGGATATTACAGGCGAGCACGGTGAAACTGTAATTAAAACATTTGCATGTGAAAAACAAACATTCATCTCGAGCATTTGCGAGCCTGTGGAAGGAATAGGAGGACAAAAAATTGTACAAAAATCACCCACACACACACACGCGAGCGCAACGAAAATGGAGGAAAGTCTGCGGAACCAGGTAGCGTTTGGTTGGATGTGTTGGTTACCGGCAAGCATATGTGAGCCTAGATATTTGTGGACACACGGATTTCACGTTTCTCTTACTAACCACTATTTTATAACTTCATCACATTCACTTCTCCCAGCTACAACTGCAGCGAAATTGTAAGAGATGACCGGGCTGCGCTTCTTTCCAGAAATTACCTGCGGGCGCCTAAAGTTATGCAATTAGCACACGCGTGAGGTAGATGGAACGGCACGCTGGGCCATTTGTCGTTGCAGGGAGTTAACTGTGGCAGTGTCGCACGATCGTACTCTATTCTCCGTGCTGCCTAATCAATATGCTAACCCATAACGAGCAAATGCATTAAATCACAACGCAAATATACTCGGACGGATTTTTTCTTCGTCCTCTCCATGCTGCCCCTAGGTGTTCCCACACTAGCTCACGCTTCACAGCACTGCATGCCCACAGTGGTAGCTTTCTTTGCGACATTTTCCTAAAATCTGTTTGTTCTTACCTTCTAGAGGGAAACGTTTCTTCTCACTAGAATAACGAAGAAACAACATTAACAAACGCGCTGTAATACGTTTTAATCCAATGTTGTTNCACACACACACACGCGAGCGCAACGAAAATGGAGGAAAGTCTGCGGAACCAGGTAGCGTTTGGTTGGATGTGTTGGTTACCGGCAAGCATATGTGAGCCTAGATATTTGTGGACACACGGATTTCACGTTTCTCTTACTAACCACTATTTTATAACTTCATCACATTCACTTCTCCCAGCTACAACTGCAGCGAAATTGTAAGAGATGACCGGGCTGCGCTTCTTTCCAGAAATTACCTGCGGGCGCCTAAAGTTATGCAATTAGCACACGCGTGAGGTAGATGGAACGGCACGCTGGGCCATTTGTCGTTGCAGGGAGTTAACTGTGGCAGTGTCGCACGATCGTACTCTATTCTCCGTGCTGCCTAATCAATATGCTAACCCATAACGAGCAAATGCATTAAATCACAACGCAAATATACTCGGACGGATTTTTTCTTCGTCCTCTCCATGCTGCCCCTAGGTGTTCCCGTGCAGTGCTGCCAGCCATAAAGTGCCGGTCATAAATCATCCACGTTTCGAACCTTGCGCGTAACCGGGCCTTGATTTGAATTGGTGGTACACCGAAATAGCGACTTGTGGGGTGCTGAGCAGCACGCTAAAGTGTCCTTGCATAGCGGGACCAGATATGAGGTGAAGAAGAAGATGATAAACACACCCACCCACACACACACGTGTGCACGTGTGCACAAACGCATGGGAGAGGAAGAACAATGCCGTGCCAGGATACAATGGAGGCATCATATACACCACCGAGCGGCGAGACATACATGCCGCGGGAAGTTACCCTTGGGCTCTTAGGTGTATATGGTCGATTTGATGAAAATGAGCACTCACCAATGCAAAACAAAACTAACGTGCATCAACGTGATCCACGCACCGTACAAAAACCATCCAACGACAACAGAACAAAACAACAACAGCAAAAAAAAAAACGATGAAAGTCACAGCAGATGCGGTAGGGTGGCCCGAATAGGTAAAAGGTAATCGTTAAAAGGAACGCTGTCTAGGCGCACAGCATGACTCACCCACGGGATGCGCATGGAAGCGGATGCGAAAAATCAAAGCAAAAATCAAAAGCCGAATAATCAAAGGCCAAAAAGGCAGCGGCGCTAGGGCTGCCGGCACACGTGTGACACTCGGTGCCCGGCACGTGCCGCGGAAGAGGAAGCCGGAGATGACGATGATGCGTTATGATAAATTGTTAGATGATTTTCGTGCGTGCGACGGTTCAAGACACGTTACCAAGTGTGCGTACCACCTTACCATTGCGGGGGTGGGGAGAGGGGGGGAGGGAGGATGGTTTGGGAGGGAGGGGAGGGATGTTGGTTCGTTGCGATCGGTGCGATAGATAGAGCGCACCGTACCGTAGGCGTTTCGGTCCATTTGCTGACCGTCATCATTCAATCAAACGAAACCGGGAAACAATCGAAGAGATTCGTCATCGTCGCGCAGAGTGACAAATCGTGCGTTGGATAGCGCTTGCCATTCGGTGGGTCGTACCACCGTCGATTTGATGGCAGCGATACCGGCTGCATACAGTATCTTCCTGCAATTAGTACTGCTCGAAAGGATGATTGAGTTGAGATGACTGCGTACGTACCACGCTTATTCTTGATACCTAATATAGAAGAATTATAATAGTCAAATAGTGTTGGTGAAGCTACACGAGAAACCACTTTAAAAAACCACACACACACACACAAACTAAAGGAGAGCTTACCGTATGTAGCCTTTTTCCTGCAGCATTTTTGTAAAGTCTTTCGTTCAATAATAATGCGCATATATTGGTACTATTATTTTTTTTACAAAATTTATTAAATAACAACATCACCAAATAGCCATCACAGTAATTTACATGCAAAAAAAAATTATTTATATAATTCATTTATGGTTTGACAACCTTCGAACAGTGCTTTGATCTTTAATGCAATTTTGCACGCCTAAATGTATGCAACCCATTGCACAGAATCATGATGGCCGCTTGCTAATGTTATGCTAATCCCAACTATAGCAATCAAACAAAACTATGGCGCCCAAAGGTATGCAATTAACGCAACAAAATCCTGTGTTCGATACATTCGCATGTTTATTAGGTTGTTTCGAGCTGCACAATTCTCCTGGTCAGTCTCAGTAATATTTTCTCCTGTTGTTCAAACATTCTTCCCATCTTTGCCCTCTTTTTTTCATTTGCTATAAATCATACACAGTACGATTCTAATGATACGCCCCACCTCCCGAACAACTCACATACACACACACACACTCACACACCTGTACGTGCGTCCAATCACCCAAGGACCCAGTAGGCGAATGTGATAGATAAACATAATTAGATCTTAATTGTTTTCGGAGGGAGCTCAGTGTGCGTGTGTGTGATTAAGTCACTGTTTACGTACCTTCGCATGTGGCAAAAAGTTTCCTTCAACCCAAGAGGGACGATATCCTGGCATGAACTTTCGCTCTGCAAAACCATACCCCACACCGAAAACAAATCAACCGCTTACGAGTCGTACATGGTGTTTGTGTGTGTGTGTATGCGAGTGTTGTAGCTGCTGTCCTGTACGGGTACGAGTGTTCAGGGTTGCGTCAATCGTTCCGCTGCTGATCGAAACGCTCTCCACACACGCTTACCGCCCTCTAGTGCGTGTGTGCATGTGCATGTGTGCGGCTGCGAATGGACAGGATGGCAGCACAAAAGAAAACTTCCTTCCTTCACCTGTCACACCCNACACACACACACACACAAAAACTAAAGGAGACCTTACCTTATGTAGCCTTTTTCCTGCAGCATTTTTGTAAAGTCTTTCGTTCAATAATAATGCGCATATATTGCTACTATTATTTTTTTTAACAAAATTTATTAAATAACAACATCACCAAATAGCCATCACAGTAATTTACATTAAAAAAAAAAATAATTTATATAATTCATTTACGGTTTGACAACCTTCGAACAGTGCTTTGATCTTTAACGCAAATTTGCACGCCTACATGTATGCAACCCAATGCACAGAATCATGATGGCCGCTTTCTATTACAACTATAGCAATCAAACAAAACTATGGCGCCCAAAGGTATGCAATTAACGCAACAAAATCCTGTGTTCGATACATTCGCATGTTTATTAGGTTGTTTCGAGCTGCACAATTCTCCTGGTCAGTCTCAGTAATGTTTTCTCCTGTTGTTCAAACATTCTTCCCATCTTTGCCCTCTTTTTTCATTTGCTATAAATCATACACAGTACGATTCTAATGATACGCCCCACCTCCCGAACAATTCACATACACACACACACTCACACACCTGTACGTGCGTCGAATCACCCAAGGACCCAGTAGGCGAATGTGATAGATAAACATAATTAGATCTTAATTGTTTTCGGAGGGAGCTCAGTGTGCGTGTGTGTGATTAAGTCACTGTTTACGTACCTTCGCATGTGGCAAAAAGTTTCCTTCAACCCAAGAGGGACGATATCCTGGCTTGAACTTTCGCTCTGCAAAACCATACCACACACCGAAAACAAATCAACCGCTTACGAGTCGTACATGGTGTTTGTGTGTGTGTGTGTGTGTGTGTGTATGCGAGTGTTGTAGCTGCTGTCCTGTACGGGTACGAGTGTTCAGGGTTGCGTCAATCGTTCCGCTGCTGATCGAAACGCTCACCACACACTCTTACCGTCCTCTAGTGCGTGTGTGCATGTGCATGTGTGCGGCTGCGAATGGACAGGATGGCAGCACAAAAGAAAACTTCCTTCCTTCACCTGTCACACCCACACACCCACACACCGACACACCGAACGATACTACCGCAACGGTACACAAGCGCTAATTGCGAAACACACTCCTTCCGGGGTTTTGGCGCCCTGCCCGGATTTTGTCTAGCAGCGTTTCGTCGGCAGAGTCTAGATTCTTGCGAGATAATTGCAACGTCGACGATGCCTGTTGTACATCGCCCATAACACACTTACCTCTATACCCTCCCCTCCACCCCACCCACCACCTCGCTACCCTACCAGATTCTTCGCCCTTTCCCTCGCCGGCCCATGCCTTCGCAACACACACGGGGCTCTAATCGTTTAGTATCGTTGAATCGAATGCTCCACTTGCCACGGGCCAATCGAATCGAACCGAAAATATCTCCCTGCTCGCTGTGTTTGCTGGCGTGCACGTACACGGAACGTCAACGAGTGAAGCTAGATTGTCTGCACAGCCATCCGAAGAGGTGTGTGTGTGTGTATCGGCGTGTTGTATGTGCTTACGAGTATCATGTTTACATTGCTATTTAGAAAGCAATCAACCCTAATCGATACTGTAATCCATCATATCAAATTCAGGTCTGTTCCGGTGCGCTCTCGAGTACTCAAGCGTGTGTAGCTGTGTGTGCATGTGTGTGTGTGTGTGTGTCTATCGACGTTTAGCTCGCAAAGACATACACTCGATGTGACGTCTGCTGGGAAGCGAAGCCCACGGAGCAGAGCATCAGGCTTGTCACGCTCATTCCTACCTTATCCAATCACGCTCGCTATCGGTGTAGGTGGAGCACTCGCACGCACACGCACACCGTGCAATATCGTCCACTAAAAAGTGTGCTCCGAATAAGGCACAGCGTAAGCTTGATTGGTTGGTAATGGATATGTGGAGCGCACACACGCACTACCGGCACTAACCCGGCACTGCTTGACGTTGTGTGGGTTGACAACATCTCTAACCGCTCGATTCGTAGAAAACAATACAAAACAAAAAAAACTGTCAGCAAATCGAGATGTGGGATGAAACCACAAATGTAAAATTAAAAAAAAACCCAAAAAACTGCAACCGAACCGTTCCGGATGAATTTATTCCTTCCTTTTTTTATGTATATATATATATATATATATATATATTTGCAAAACGCTTGTACGCTTTCGGTTCGCTTAACAGGTTGTTTACATTTTGGTGACCGCAGCCGGTGTTGATGAATTTATTTATCCGCACCGTCCCGGTTGCCGGTCGGCCACACTCCTCGTCCACAGTTTTCCCCAAAAACCATCATCACCCTCATCAACAGCATCATCGTTCGGGCGAAACGATAAACAATCAGTTCGATGTCAAACCGATGAATGGCGCCCGGTGTGAGTTCATTTTTACCTTCCAGCCAGCTACAGTGAGTCTCAAAAAAATAAAATAAAAAACCTCCACACACCTCTCCTTTTTTATGATTATTTACAACACTATCCATTACTGTATACACACACACACGCGTTATTGGGGGGAAGAAAAGGGGTAGAAGAAGTGGTGATGGGGATTGTTACAACAACAACAACAAAAAACCCTTCCATAAATCCGTCGTAAGGGAGTCATTGTAAAGAACGACCAGAGGGGAAGACAAAACAGAAAGGGCAAAAAGAAAACGATATCCGCAACAAACCTAACCTCAACAACCGTTTCCCATCGTTGGAATCGTAAACGGAATATGATGCATGGGGAATGCTTTTGGGTAAGGAATCAAACGTAAAGGTGCTGGGGAATACAAAACGAATTCCTGGCTTCCTTTCGAGAGATGGGAAGGTGAGGTGCAAGAGGAGGGGGTGGGCGAGGGGGGGAGCAGAGTTTACCGGTTGCCAAAACATGTGTGTATGTGTGTGTACGTGTGTAAAAACGGAACGCATTCCGGGCACGTATTTGACGCAGATTGAAGTCGAGCGTGTGATAAAACGAATGTCGAATTGGGAGATTTTTTTTTTTTGGTTGGTTGGTTGGTTGGTGTTAATAAATAATGAATTCAAAAATTATTTTCATCATCACCATCTGTGATTTTGGTGCGTTTTCGTGGCTTTTGATCCTGCACGTGTGTGTGTGTGTGAACAGGTTTTTTTTCTTCTTCTTCTGTTCTCTACCTTTTGTTTGGTTATGTTTCTCCCGGAGGTAGGGATTATTCAACCATTGCTTAAGTTATTGAACATCCAACCGGTTTAGAAAGGCTAGAACATCTTGTCATTGTAGTTTCGCCTGGCAACTGGCAGGTAGCAAGTGTTTTATTCGTGCAATTAATTAATGATGGAATGTGCTCCCATTTGATAAGAAATAAACACGTTCTCTGGATGGCCTTTTGCTGAAAACACGGGGTGTGTCCACCACCTTTACCGCGTTGTTGGGTGGGGTTTGCTGTGCAAAGGATAGTGCACGTAAACGAAACCCTCCAAGCAAGCTGGAATTAATAAACATCTCGACATAAACCCCCACCGCACCGCAACAAAACGGATTCGAAGCGCACGGAAATCTAGCCCGATCGGACCGNTATTCGTGCAATTAATTAATGATGGAATGTGCTCCCATTTGATAAGAAATAAACACGTTCTCTGGATGGCCTTTTGCTGAAAACACGGGGTGTGTCCACCACCTTTACCGCGTTGTTGGGTGGGGTTTGCTGTGCAAAGGATAGTGCACGTAAACGAAACCCTCCAAGCAAGCTGGAATTAATAAACATCTCGACATAAACCCCCACCGCACCGCAACAAAACGGATTCGAAGCGCACGGAAATCTAGCCCGATCGGACCGAAAATCTATCCCGTCCCTCGCCCTACCACCGTAAATCCTGTGCGGCTTGTAAGCGAGTGAATCCGTGACTTTATTTATTTCTCGACGAAACACAACAGCAGCGGCAGCATGTTTCGGGATATTTGTGTTTTGAATTTTAATGGCAAAAATGGTTCAACGGTGCTCCAACCTCAAGCCGCACGTTGATGGTGAAGGAGAAAAGGACGGGAAGAATACCCCGTGGAGGGGGGAGGGGGGGGGGCGGGGGTTGGAGGTCCATCGTCAGGGCAGGAAAAGCGTAACCCCCATAAGCTTGGAACGGTTTTCCGGTACGGTACGATTTGCTTTTGCTAAAGGTGACCAGCTGCGAAAACTGAAGGAATTGTTAGTTCCTTCCCCCGGGAGCAAGGTTTTGGTAGGCAAGGTAGGAGGAAGATCGGCGGCGTAAAAGGAGGAGGGAAATGTGATTTACCTACTAACCAGGGAATGGTTGTGGGTTGGGAAGACAGTGGAAGTGAAGAAGCGTAAGACACAATAGGGGGTGCTCCAGCTGTGGCAGAAGAGTGATAACTTTATTCCTGGTGAGGTGTTGTTGTGTTTTTTTTTTTTTTGTTTCGTTTTTGCTGTTGTCGTTGTTGCCAGTTCCGTTGAAACTCATCCCGAGGTAACGAAAGGAACCTAGCAGGAACAATAATCCAATCGTGAAGGAAAGGAATGGGACACCCAGAACAGCATGTACGGCGTAGAATAAAGCCCCACAAATGAACTGCTCGGGAATGGTAATGTTGCTTCCAACATACTTTCACCGTCCCGTACCATGGTCTTTTGTGTATTTGTATAACTCTAACCGACTTTCGGCATTCGAGCTCAGTTGCTCGCAGCTGAGCCGCCAAATGCAAGATTTCGGTTGAATGATTTTAACCTTACGGTGAGGGAATTAAGTACAGCACTGTATCTTCTGCTGCGCACCTCTACAAAGCAAAATATCGGGAGAAAAAAATACTCTCGCTCTGTCTCTCTATCTCTCTCTCACACACCCGCAAAAACAAAACGGTACCACAGCACAGATGAACTCGCTTCGCTGCCTCGACAAGTAGCCCGAACACACTGCTTTGCTTTCAGCCCAGCCCACAAATCCCAATGCAACGGAGCATCGATAAGCCCGGGAGCCACCTACCGTTTGCCGACCATGGCATGGTTTGGTGCAAACGAAAATAATTACGCTGGGACTTCCCGAGCAATTAAAATCCAAATCACTTACCTTTTGCGCACCAGCACTCTTCATCTTCTTACACACATACACACACACACTCAGCTACACGCAGTGTGTTTGGAGTGTACCTAGTGTTCGTTCGGTGCTTTCACAAAGCGCTATCTGTCTCATAAAGGCACACGTACACAAAGCGTATTCCGCACAAGAGTGTCATACCCGAGGGAGCTCTCTACTACCGCTACTACTGCTGCTGCTGCTGCTGCTGGCTTATCTTACCGTGCTCACGCAACAACTGTCATTCGGTGAGGCATTTCACTGTCATACGGTGTTGCTTAGTCAAAAGCCCAAACCTGTCCCAACGTGCTGCGTGCGCCTGCCATGCAAAATAGAGTCAAATTAAACTACACAGCCACTGCTGCCAAAACCAGAACTAGTTTCGCTTACCTTAACTCATCGGCGGGAGCTGAGCGGTACTGCGTGATGGAAGGTTTCGACTGATGGTTGTAAACGAGCGAAGTTGCGTATACATTCCATCATCGTGCCGCATCACCGGAAGTTTGCATTTGCCTCTATCAAACCTATCGATCTTTCCCACACTGAATCAACCTGTAATGGAGCGTTACTCTAACCCTTTTTTGTTGTTGTTATTGTTGTTGTTGTTTTCTGCCCACTGCATCACCTCTCTGTGCTACTTTTTCACCAACGGTGTCCATTTAATGGCCATCCAGTTTGCATACGGTCGGTAGGCTAAAGTGGTCCACTAAAACTTCACCAGTCATCTCCTGTTTTGCAACAGCCTCCACCGGCTATAGCCACCGGAAACAAGATGGCTGCGTGCGCTCGGGTGACGTAAAGTAAATTGAGCAACACATTAAACGGAACTGACAGGTGTGTTTTGAAGAAGATTTATTGAGCTGAAACGCCATCCTTTATCTCGGCCCTGGTCACTCACTATCTCAGTGGAAACAGAGGATGTGTGAAAGGAGTGTGTTTGTTGCTTCTTTTTGTTTTGGTAGTCGGTAGTTAAGCAAAATAAATAAAAAAAAAACAACGAAAAGGTATTTGGAATTTGAAGTATTTAACTTTCCGTGACGCAATTTCTGTTGCCAGTGCTGGCTGGCCTCGATTACCCTGAACTTTTTCACGGTAAACGGTGACCGGCTCTCGTGTAGCAAACAATGCGCCACAATAACGAAAGCAATATACTAGTCATGCACCCTTTTCCCTTTTCTACCGAGCACTTCATACTTCATTTGTCATTTCGCGACATACTCGATACGCTTGAATCTTTGCTTCCTTTTTTGTTTTTTGTTTTGGGGATTTTTCGTTTTGTTTTCGTACGGCTTCAAGTTTTTGCGTCAAACGGTACGTTCGTGCACGTCCGTCCGATGCACATTCGAGCCGGTCGCTTTCCGTCACAACCGCGCTCAATACTGCAAATACCTCGGTGGCACCAGACTGGCCGGCGAAACAAAAAAAAAATGGCACAGGTCCTGCACATGAATGGACACGGAAGCAATTAACTTGCGCTGTACGTCAATACGGAAGCAATTGTCGCCGTGGAACAGTATCAGGCACACTTTCGGTGCGACGAATAGCCGAAATCGTGCGTTCGATTGAGGTAAGGTTTATTGAAAGTGATGCAAACCCGCCTACCTTGGTTGGAGGTATTTTTTGTTTTGTTTAGTTTTTTGCTATCCTACCCAAACCGTTGAACAAATAATGAAATTCTGCTATATTGGGAGTAAATATATCGTTTCCAAAACAAACAAACAAAAAAAAAAAGATAAAAAGAGGCTGAAAGGAGAGAATACAAAGCACTGGCAATGGGTTAGTCATAACATATTTGTTTCACGTTGCATAGCTGTAGGCGTTTAATATTCGCACTATGAAGTGTTCGCTGCGAGTACGTTGCATACATATAGGGGCACATTTTATAGAGTGTTTGTATCGTAATATAAATAACTGCATAATTATGGTAACTTTACTTAAATATTAATAAAAACGGAAGAGAATATATTATTACGCCCGAAAGGTATGCAAGTTTTTCTAATAAAACATTCAAACAAATGTTGTGATGAGTTAGCTAACATCGAAAAGCGTACAATAAAACAAACAGTCGATAACATAAAGCCTGGCAGGCAAGCCGTACAATATTGGACAAGACCATCACCGGAACAACAGATGTTTGTGGCAAACGGCAAAAGGGGAAAGACATTAGGAATTGGGTTTAAAGAGATAAAACAGCACCCACCCGTCCGTTACGATCCCCAATAGCGGACAATAGTTTGCGTTCGAGAGCGTGCAGCGAAATCGATAGTGTGATGCTGGGTGTTTCTGCCACTCACACCAAAAAAAAAAGAACAGGCGCGTGTAGTAAACTTTGCTACTTGTTGCCGATCGTGGGGCTGTCGCTGTGCGAAGGTGGAACCCGCCACCGCCCGAAAAGTCACTGATCCGGTGCGGGCATCGTCCGACGAAAGCGGCACGAACCGTATCGGGCGGTTGCTGGTTTGCCAACGTGACATCGTGAAGAAATAAAAAAAAAGCGGCTACGGTACCACGGATAAAGGTGGCACGGATCCAGCAGCAGCAGCTGGAGGAGCGAAGAAAAAAAAAAAACAGAGAAAGGGATCGAAAGAAAAGGCCAAACGCCATAACTCAGTGCAAAAGTGCTGCCCTTAAGTGTGCCGACGAGACCGGAACGGTCCATAAAATGCAACTAAGGGCCCTCGGGTGCAAACAGTAACGATGGTAAAAGATTTGCCCAAGGTTTCGGTGTGCTGGAAAAGTTGCAAAAGGATTTAAATTCGATTAGCTGTGTCATTTGTTTCGGCTCGCCCCCGGCCGCCGCCAGCCTGCACCCGTACGCCGTAGCGAACATTATTTATGGCACCAGTTGAGTGAATGTCGACTGTTCCTTCCTTACATCGCTCTACCGGCGCACACACAAATCGAACCGAACGAAAATTGCTTTCCCTTCGCATTATGACGAGCGCCGGTGGAAAACTCTTTCATTACGCTAGACCGGTTTCGGAATAATTTTCCGGCCGCGATAAACCGGCGATGGGCGCAGCAAGGGCAACGGGCCGGGAAGGCAATCGGGTGGAGGTAAATTTAAATTTTCCCGCTCCTTATGTGACCCTGCAACACAAAAAGAAGAAGAAGAAGAAGAAGAAGAAAGTGAAACAAAAAACTTTACCACGGCGGCACGGATAACCAGCCAGCCGAGCAGGATTGGAAGATTGAAGAATTTTAATAACATTTATGATTGGTCAACAAAGCGAGTGAGCACACTCGGGTGGGTAAGGTTCTGCAAGGGGTGAACATAATAATAGCAGCAGCGCTGCTAAAGAAACAATGAACATTTTCACAAGACGCAATGGAAAGCTGCATCGCCGCGTTCGGAGGGAAATTATTTAAACACAAATCCTAAACTACCAAATCTGCATCCTTTCGGGGGTGTTTTCTTCTTCTTCTTCTTTTTCTTTCCTTTCTGCCATCCTGCTTATTGTTATGGTGTGGTGTGCTGCTACCTTCCGAAAATGCCGACCGGATATCTTTTTTTTCCTCCCCCCCCCCCCTCCCGATTGACCGGTCGGTGGAAAATCGGAGATCAAATATTTAGCTTCTTCGGGCTGGGTTTGGGATCGCAACCCGCCCAAAAGGAACCACTAGCAGGAAGGCGGAAACAGTAGGGCACAGCACTCCCCCAAACAACAACAACAACAACAACAACAAAATGTACATGCCGGAAAAACACACCGGACAAAGGAATCCGTAGCCGGCGGGAAGCTTTTGCTGGCTCGTTAGACATACCGTAACGTCTTAATATCTCACTACGTGTGGATGCGAGTGTAGGTGTGTGCGCGTGTAAACTCATTATTATTTTTACCATTATTGGAAGGAAAATTTCAATAATAGATTATTAAAATTACGATCACTGGAGCGTGTGCGCCGAGCGAAGACGAGTGAAGAAGAATTTAACAAACAAAAAATGTATGTAGCAAAGAAATAGGAGCCCAGGTCCGGTTTCAGCCTGGCGTTATGCAATGGACGTGGCAGTTGCACCCTTGGGCGAACCAATTATGGCGTTCTTTCATGCTCGTTTGGCTATTTGGCTGGACCGGTCGCATGTGCGAACAAAACATCAAGCAATCGACGAATCTCGGACGCATTTGGTGTAGGACAAAAAAAAAGTAGCGTACCGTGGAAAAAAAAACAAACTCTGTAATAAAAAGAGTGGATGTTTTCTGTCTCTGGTAGTCGCGCAAAGTTGATGGAAATGTGAAATATTAAAAAAAAAAGAAAAACACCAACAACTTCCTTCACTGCACTAAGCGTAGTGTAAAAGGTTAAAGAAGCAAGTATGCAATCCGCAACACAGCAATGCGCCTGTTATGATGCAATTCGTATGCACAATCGTTTAATAGCGTTTTGAAGAGCCATTGCTGATTCCTTTTTGAGGCTATTGCAGCCCATCGTATTACAAATGAAAAAAATATGACAAATTAAATCAATCATAGAAAAAAAAATCAAATGATATCAGAAATAAGCTGTTTCTGAATATGAAAATATGCCAGGAGTGAGAGAAATTGTTTTAGGAAATCTTTAACGATCATCATAAATAAATAAATCATTAAGAGTTTGTACAAGGTTCGCTAAGCGCAAAATCTTCATCTCGTAAACGTGTGGGAAGCTCCTAACCGGGCCATTTTCTATACTCACACGGGCAGGCGTCATTTGAACGGCGGCTTACAAGCCCTTTGGGTTATTAATTTTTACCCCCCCCCCCCCCCCTTCCAAAAAAAACAGTATCAACAGCAACAGAAAACAATCCCACCAATAATAGACCATTACCGCACTCATGAAAATAACACGTTCGTGTGACGCATTTCCGTTTCCGAAGTAAATGAATGAAAAGAATCAGAGGATAGAGAGGGAGAGAGAGAAAAACCACATCGTCCGGCGAAAATTGCCTGCGAGAATTGATACTACCGGACCGCTGTTTGGGCTAAAATTAATATAGACCGAATATAATTATCACCATTCCGCATATAAGCGTGTTTGTCTTGCCGCGTCGACTCCCTTCATGGGCAACCTGCCGGCGAGGAATGTGCGTTTTACCGGCGGCTTACTGCCAACGATTATAACCTATCATCATCCNACCGCTGTTTGGGCTAAAATTAATATAGACCGAATATAATTATCACCATTCCGCATATAAGCGTGTTTGTCTTGCCGCGTCGACTCCCTTCATGGGCAACCTGCCGGCGAGGAATGTGCGTTTTACCGGCGGCTTACTGCCAACGATTATAACCTATCATCATCCATCCCTTATTTATGGGCAGCGTTATGATGACCATCAAATCCCGCCGAACGAGTGTATTAAATCCGGCCGCCCGGCCGCCGGGCACGAAGTTTCGCAATAACGCGCCCAAGAATGCTGCGGCCGTCGCAAAAGCTACCGAAAACGGCGCTTTTCGGACAGCAGGGCGGGAAGAGTTACACCCACGCTTAAAGTGTCGCAAAGTGAGCTTGAACCATTCTTTCTCATTAGAGGCCGGTTTTGTGTGTGTGTGTTTTTTTGTTGTGTTGAAAGCATAAACCTTTCATTTTACACCTTTTCTTTAGCAAACACTGTCCTGCCCGCATAGTGAAGTGTGTTTGTGTGCGGGTGTGTGGATGGGTGTTGGTGGTGTTTTTAACCGTAACCGGGTTTGTCGTACGCCGGCAAAGCGAACGCTGCCGAGCATCACCAGGAGCGCCTTGCGGTCAGTTTTACGCCTACAGTTATGCAATGCACGGTTGCGACCCTGCCATAAATTATGACACCCAAAACCGGTGGCGGATGTCCCGTGCACAATTAATGCGCTTTAAGATTGTTTATGTGCGCTCAAAATATAGAGCGAAAGAGAGAGAGAGAAAGAGAGAGAAAGAGAGAGAAAGAGAGAGAGCGAGAGAGAGAGAGAGAGAGAGAAAGGGAGGTAGACGAAGAAAGGGAAAGAAGAACGGAATTGGAGGGAAAGATCGATAGCTCAGAAGCGTGTCGTTGTACATCCGATGCGTCTGGGTCGCGACATAACCCCGTGCCGGGCACCGGTATCTTCCCGAGTCCGTTTGCTTCCCGTGGGCAACATCACAGAAGTTTCGTACCTTCCGGAGGCAGCAAATAAAAGCAAAAACCCCGACTGGAGGCACAACTCGCAAAGGTTCGCGCGCGGTGTCGGTCCCACAGACACCCCCGCGAGTATCCGTCGCCTCACCTACCCCCCCCCCTCTCCCCCTCCTGACCCACCCCCCTCCCCCCCTAGGTGTGGCAGGATAATTAGTCAACTTTTTCTTTTGTTGCTTACCGTCTCGCCGGACGCATTCGGTTCTGTTTGACCGGTTACTTTTCTCTCTCTCTCTTTCTCTCTCTCTCTTTGTCGCCGAGTTTTCCTTCTTTCACAACCGGTTCTTGCCGTTGAGTCGTACGTTGGTGCGATGAGTTCTTAACGGGTCGTTAGCTGTCCGTTGCGAGCACCTACCGTGCTGCGCGAATGTCCGGTCGGCCCACCGTACGGCTGGGTTTTTACGCGACAGGATAGCAAAACGGCTGGCAAATAAAAGCAATAATTAGCTGCGCTTCGTCCGGCCCCGGTCGGTGCGCTGGCACGGCGCAGCAGGAGTCGTGAAACGCCTTACCCCCGTTGGCCGAAATGCACGGTCGTATGTAGGGAAGAAATAAGGAGGCAACAAATAAATAAGCCCAGCTGGTTAAAGGGAAGCGGCAAGTATGAAGCAGATAACTTCCAGCTCGATGAGTTCATCTTGAAGTATAAATCTCCGCTGATGGAGTATAAAGTGGTTTATAATAATGATCCTGCGTGGATCTANCGACCCGCCGGATTTGTGTGATCACACTTGCTTCGCCCAAGCTTAACCCAAGCACACTCAATGCCGTACATTTCCCTCTTTATTTTTTCGTTTTGCTTTCTCTATCTTCCCCCCTCTCTCTCTCTCTCTCGCGCGCGCGCGCGTACCAAAAATTCGTCTTCGTCCACGCGACGAGATTGTTCGCAAAAGATGCAAAAACTTTTCTTCGCACCGCACCGGAGCATAATAATATTTTCGAGATAAAATAAATTAAAAGATCCCCTTAAGCGTTAATACCTTTTCGAAATGAGCATGAAACCATGGACTCGCGGCAGTTTGCCTGCGCTACCCAGCGAAACCGCAAACCGGGCGCGACACAAAAGATCTTGCGCAGCCCGATAACGATAAGCGCGATAGGGACAAGCGAGCGAGCGAGCGAGCGAGCGAGACAGCACGGTCCAACGCAGCCAACGACGACAATGCGGTGAAAGATTAACCGATAATACTCTCCCGTCCACTGTACGTGTGTATGCATGTAGAGGTTTGCCAAATATCGCAACGGCGCATCACTACGTACAGTACGTACGTACGTACGTGGCGAAGCGGCGTTGTTCGCACACAGTCGCACGCTACGACGCGCCCGAAAGCCTCTAATAAAAGTGGGCTGATGATGAGTGGAACGATGAAGTGTGGTGCGTTGGGGAAGAAAGGGGTGGGAGGGAGGGGCGAGCGGGGGAGCAAACGAAGATGTCACGCCGGTTCCCTTGGGTAAATACACACACACACACACACACACACACACACACATACACACACACACACACACAGAGAGAGAGAGTGGTGTAAGTGGGTGAAAGTGAGTTAACCTGCACGCGAAATGTAACGTAGACGGGTAAGTTTGTTTGTTTTTGCTTTTTTTTTTATTTCTTTTCGGCAACAGACACTAACGGCAACGTCCCACGCAGCCAGACGAACGGCATCCTATCGACCCCAATCGTGTCGTGTCTACCGCTACACCCGAAACGGCGTTACGAACGTACCGAACGTCCGCCGGGAAGATTGTGGTAAATTGTACGAAATTTTCATGTAATCCCAATGTTTTCTTTCGTTTTATCTTTATTTTCTTCCCTTTCCCCCCCTCCGTCCAGCACGGCGGGAAGCGGGAGCCGAAACACCGACCTTGCGCCCGATGGTTATGCAAACCAGATGGCACGCGAACGCTTCGCCCCGCACAGTGGTAAGGGAGCGAGTGGGAGTTTTATTTTTTTGGAGAGTTTGATGTACATTTCTTTTTATTTGGTGCTCTACCGGTTGAGACGGATGCTCGTTTGGCTCGCCGTTAATCTGCTTTGTTCTCGCGTTTGTTTCATCCGTTTCTGTTTTCTCCTTTCCTCTCTCTCTCTCTCTCTCTCTCTCTCTCTCTCTCTTATGCACCTTCGGGAAAATAAAACGCTAAAAAGCACTCACACGCACACAGTGTACTCCATTTTTCCATCTAATTTTTAACCATAGCGCTTGCCGACATATATCATTTCTCCTAGTCGTCGCTTCACCATCTGGACACACGGCTAGCGGCGAATGGGATAAACTGGTAACATAAGTGGTAGCAACATCGTGCTTGGTAGTGCCAGCAGCAACCAGTAAAGCACCAACAATCGCCACAAAAATAACAAAAAAAAAAAAAGGTGTCATATCGGATTACAGCTCCGTCCGGTTTGGGACGGTACTCCACGACGGATCTAAGGATGCTGTGAGTTTTTCTTTCTTTTTTTTTATTGGCTTTAGTCGCGCAAATGCGCGAAAGATGCAATCACGCCACACGAGTCAGGTCGTGGTTTTGGTACTGCACTTTTCCTTCGTTTACCTTCTTTTCTCTGCATTTTAAGCCAAAGAACAATCTCAGCCGGTGCGGGTACGGGTATACTTTTCATTCAATCCCACGCACGAACGTTAATCATCGCCGGACACCGGTGGATATATTTCGTCCAGGTTAAGAGTAACCGGAACTGGCTGACGATGCATCGGACCGGGAGAGGGCGTTTGAAGGAGGCGACAGTCAAGATAGGATGGTTCGATAAAATATGCATGCTATACACCACGCTTAAGTGGTTGAAATTGAAACATGATAATTTCGTGATGCTCAACTACCGCGTAAGCTGAATCACTTGCTTCGGCTCTTGTGCCGTTGTAAATTATGCTCAGATTACCTTTCCCTAATTCACTAGTCCTCTAGCAAGAACAAATCTTCACAAAGGAAAAGTTCACTTTAGGTAGGTCGATTGAAAGCTTTTTTTTACATGCCATGTAAGAGGAAATGCCTTTCACGTACACGAGAGCACGAGGGCATCTCATAAATCGTTCTAGAAGTCATGAACCTTACGTCACGAGATAATGCATTTACTGACATATATGTTTTTTCTTTTACTTCACGTCCCATTGCACACTGCGATGAAATTTAACGGAATATAGTTTTCTACTTTAACTGTTAGAATAATGTTAGCTCACATCGTCCTGATTACTAAAACGCCCGGGGAACGAAACAACATAGTGTTTATAATTAATATTAACGTGCGTTACATCCTGTGACACTGTTTTCTCCAAAACCCCTGACAGTATGCAAACGCATTACAATTGGGGAAAAAGGAATATTTGTGTTGAACTCTACGAGCTAGTACTATAAACTTAACGCAAAATGTCAGGCATATCAGGCAAATAAATAAATCAATAAAAAAGCAAACAAATTTATAAATCCATAAATTAAACAAAATAAACAATTTACCATTATATCAGTTAAAAAGCGCAACTATTACATTTCTATTGTACTTTACGCCATTGGTGCTAATGAAAGAAACTACCGTCAGCGAAGCACGGGAGCGAAATGATTCCACCGACTGCATGTACACTCAATGAAGCGTAAAAATGTGACTTATGACCAGCCTTAACCTCATCCGTACCGAATCATACGCCTTTCCGAGTGGAAAATGCTCTATCCATTTTATTTTATTTAAAGCATCATCCTTCCGGAAGGTTTCATCGTGCGACAGGCGGATGCTTCTGCTGGTGTAGACAAAAAAAACAAACACACACATATAGCAGGAAAGGAAGAAAACAATCCAACCCATCGAAGGTGACGTAAATTGATCCGAACCAAACGACCTGCTGTCGGTTCGCTACCATCAGACTGATTTTTTTGTTCTCCTGTCTGCACGCTCCGCGCGTGTGTGAAATATGGTGAAAATTTCTTTGCTAGAGCAAGTGAGCGAGACACGTTTCACACCCTCACAACTGACCCTCTCGCTCTGCACCTTTCTCCTACCCTTAACGTTCGTTCACCACCCGTACTGTACACACGGACGTCGAGGTTTAAATGAGCAATAAGTAGTACGCACCGGTAGCGTACCGTGCGTAAAGGGGCGCAACGATGGAGAATGTGACTGTAATGAATGGTGAGTGTGGGGATGGTTTTGGAGTATTTCTTCATTTGCCACGCGATCCGCATTCGATACGCGGATAATTGAATTAAATTAAACGAAATTGCTTCAATTTGTTTTCTTATCATCAACAGAGGTACTTAAAGCGATCGTTCGCAACACTCGCCTGCTTTACTGCTGGTGCCGGTACTGTGGACGTTTGCTTTTTTTTGTCTTTTCTTTTGCTTTGCTTTGTTTTGTTTGTGTTTTGCCCCTCGTTTTTTTTTTGGGAGTCAGTTTTGTTTTTTTAGTACTACTTTTCGCTTTAAAATCGGCTGCGTATGCCGCATTCTCTACTATGTGGCTGCTACGTCCAAACATTCCACTGCATTTGCTGGTGTTTTGCAAAGGAATTGGAGTGTCGTTTCACCCCCTCACACCCCATTTATGCCCAACCAAGCAGCTGTAGCAAATGCAACCGAAAGCAAAGGAAAACGGAGCAAACGGTTTCTTTTCTTTTCGGACGACTGGCTGGTCGGTGTTTCTGGAGCGTGAGCGTGAGCGAGTTTTAGGCAGTTAAAGCTAAAGCCTTGCATAAGAACGAGGCGAGTGATAATAACACCAGCCAGAAAAAAAAGGTAAATGTAATTTCCGAGCACAGAAAGCTACTGGCGCTAGTTGAAGGAAACGCAAAAATTCAACAACAAAAATCGCTCGAAAGAAGGTAAACGTTTGAAAAGGAAAGATATAGGGAGGGAAAAAAGCGTGGAAAACAAAGTACCCCCCGTGCCCACACAGAAGCAGAAATAAAGCAACTAAGAAACGGGGAAACAACACTAAGAAACAGCAGCAGTTAAACGGAGACAAAAATGAGAAGCGAAACAGGGAAGAAGAAAAAAAACCAGTACGTGTGCAAATGATTAACTCGGTAAAGTAAATTGAAACACTTGCTTTAAAGCGATGGCGATCGCAGCGTCGGCAGCGTGCCTGGAAACGGAACGGATTTTCTCACCCTTCTCACCCTCTGTGAAGTGTAGTTGCGCGCCGTTTCCGTTTGTGGGGATTTTATAAAATTGAGAGACGGTTTGAAAATGAGCAGAATTAAGTACCTTTCACGAAAGTAAAAGAACAAAAAAAAAAACCACTACCCGACCGCTTTTTTTCCGGCATTTTTCCACCGTTTTTGTTATTTCGTGGCCCACCGGGTCGCGCTTTTCCCATTTTTTGCCGGCGCCACCATCAAGATCGAAGATTTATCGCGGGACGGGGTTTTGTTTCTTTCGTTTTTTTTTGTTTTGTTTTAGGTTGATTGCGGAAAGCGAAGTGAAATGCGCCACAACACCACGCTGGGTGGGAAGATATTCCCATTTCGTGGTATCGTGTTCCCACACCGAACAGCGCATTTTCGCGGATGAAGGTTTTTCTTCCGCGAAAAGGGGTTTACAACTACAGATTGCATACCTTCAGGCGGGCGGAAGAGCAAGTATGAAGCAAATTTGCCGAACGCCTGAAAGTAGGCAATCTTTGTTACAAAACTACTCGATTTTGTATTACTATTTTCGTTGTAAATCTTTGCTTGATACCGTTACCGGCGCATTGATAAAGAAGCGTATTTCCTTTTTATTATTGTTGATGTTTTTGTTTTCTTATTGTTCTAACCTGCACCAAACGAAACCTGTAAAGTAAGGTGCTTTTCTCGTATCCCAGCCGCATCACTCCCATGGCACAAAACGGGGAAAAACAAACTGGGTCAAGCGCAATGGAAACTTCCAACCGGACTTAACAGACGCGTCTATCTGCAGGCGGCCAGTGCGCGGGCAAGATCGGACGCGAAAGCCCGGATGTCACAGTCGTCCGGCCGTGTCGTACGCCCGCTACATGCGGGCCATTAAGTGCACGGCCATCTTGCCAGCCGTAGTGTACCGAAGGGAAGTTTTGAAGTGTGGATCGGTGTAAGTCTTTTTTAACATTTTTATAACATTTCTTCAGCACTTTTGTTTGCTGCTGCTGCCGTTTTGAGATGCTGTCGAAGAAAGTTTGACATAGGTACGCAACGGACGGATTTTTGGGGGGGAACGTTCGAGACGTAGTGTTGTGTTGATTTTTTGTTTTATCGTTCTGCGTTGCACTTTTACTTTTTACACACCAACACGCCTAGACGCGCAACGTCTCGTTAGCTTGTGGACGGTGACCAAAAGGTGGCGTGTGTAGGCAGGTAGCAAACGGCCCGACCAATCCCTGGCGGCTATTGAAAATCAAGTGTTAAAAAAGTGATTATAAATAGGAAGGGACGGTGTCAGGGCCAGGGTTGGGGAAAACTTTTTAATTTCTTTTCCATGTAGACTGGACGTTTTTGCTCACTGCCATACTATCCCGAAGGATTCCTTATCGGTGGTCCAGTCCGATCGAATAAATTCTTTCTAAATGCTGCTACCACGTCCACACCACAACCCACCCAGTGCTGGACCGGAATGCCAACGAAGTGGTGATGATAATAATGGCAATGATGAGAACTTCACTGTGGCACTCAGGAAAGGACACGGGAAGTTTCCACTCACTAGCACGATCGACAGCAAACGTAAGGGGGAAAAGCAGGGCCAGTCCAGAATGTTGCAGACCTTTTCCTTTTTTTTGTTGTTTTTTTTGTGCTCCCTAATGGGATTATAATAAGCAATCGAACAAAAAAAAGGCCTCCTAGTTTTTAGGCGAATGAAAACCGAAAGGAAAAGAAAAGAATTCCCGCATCGAACGAAGTGCAAAGGTATCAACTGTAAAGCAGAATATTATACTGTATTAGCGTCCGTACATGCGGAGCGGCATTAAGGGAGACTTAATAAGCAACAGCAGCAAACTGCAAAAACACAAAAAAAAACGACAAAGGGGAATAAATTAATCGATGAACCAGGAATGGGAGAAGGGAGGAGGGTGGAGAAGAAAACAAAAAAAGCTAGAGACCACTTCGCACTGGATTAAGACACAAGTAATAGCGTTAAGAAACACGATTATTCAATTATAATATGCCAGCCATACCTTTTCCACTAGGCTCAATTACAAACGGAAACTTTGCTTTAATTTTTTTCTCTCACTCTCTTCTTTTTCCTTCGTTTTCACCTTTTTTGCTCCCAAAAAACGCGCCAGTTAAACCGAAAACAAAAAAAAAGAAAACAGCCCAATTTACGTATAACGTTGCTAATTTTATGCGACGAATGGAAGAAAACAGCGAGGGTCGAAAACGGTGGCAGCGCGCCTGAAAGTAGGCAACCGTGCACACAGCCAGCACGGGAAAGCAATCGTCTGCGCTAACCACTGCTTCTCGTGTTCCACTCCGAGTTGATTAGGAGTTTGTCAGCGTGCCGGACTGCCGGTGCTGCCGCTGGAGGCGAGGGAAAAAATTGGGAAATTTATTGAATCAATCAATACACTTTACGAGACGAGGCGGAAAAACAGGGCTCGGTTGGAAAGTCCGCACTACCAAAGCGAATGGAGGTTTGATGTGTTGCGTGCGTTCTTCTGTTTCTTCCCACCTTACATATAAAATTGCGCACCATCCTGACTTTCCAATTGGCAGTAGCTTCCATTTACCCCGAAAGCTGGGAAAAAAAGCAGATTCGCCGCGATTTATAATGAACTCCGTGCCGCCGACAGGCACGTCAAGCTGGGGAACGAAAGAGGAAGGAAGAAAACAAGATTGCGCCTAACAAGTATCAAAATCCTGCGACGGGTCGGATTTCCTTCGGTCATAAATTTGCCTGCCACAGTCGTGACGGGACGCCACCGGATCGCATCGGTAAAGCCGGAGCTTAAGTTACACCGCCTCGGCGCCTAAATGTAGGCAATTGAAGGTAGAAAACAAAACGTCGCACTGTACGGAGCGACACCTAATGGCGTTCCGGTGGACGGAACGGCGGTAGGAACTAATGCACACGATCAACATTTATCGATCGATTTCGGTGGGAATCGGATGATTTCGGTATCACATTTTTTATCGCCCATTCAACCCTTTTCCTTCTTTTCTAGCTTCTTAAAAAAAACACACACACACACAGCAAGTAGAAATGACAGAAGTTTTCCCGCATTGACCGAAAAGGTAATTTGATCTTGACCACAACATCCATATTGATTAGGTTTTCTTTTTTTTTTTGTTATAGCTTTTTCCCTTTCATCTTTCCTTCCCCTTATTTTTCTGCCCCATCAAAACGGGCGCCTCCTGTCGTCGGCAGCGTCGTCACCGTGTGTCCATGTTTTCTTTCTTTCTTACTACCCCACACTGAACGGTCCCTTTTTCGATCTGGATGCTGTGGTCATCATAATTTCACCACAAACACTCACCCGCACGACCCACAACGAAACCCTTTTTTTTTTGTTGGTTTGCTGCGAGAACACGGGACACCCCACCCTTTTTACAACCATTTCAGTCACCCCTGACGCAACACCAACACAAAGAGAGAAAGAGAGGGAGAGAGAGAGAGAGAGAGAGAGAGAGAGAAAGAGAAAAATCAAACTAATGCATAACTTCAGGCGGAATCCGATTCCAATACCCAACATGCTGGGTGATACGGGGAGTAAAATGGAAAAAAATCCCAAAAACGAAAAAAAAGACAAAAATCAGTAAAAAAAACAGAGACACACACACACACACGGCACTGGGGAAGGTAATCAAATCATAAGATAAAATCATTCCATTTTCCATAGCCTTCCTGTGTCGCATCACCCACACGTGCAGCGCCAACAAGGGGCAACAATAATGAATAACTACGTGCGTGTGTATGTGTGTATTGCTGTGTGTGTGTGTGTGTGCGACCTACCGTATCATCAAAACCTTCAACGTGTTTCTTCAAGACCCTTCTTTTTTTCCTAAACACACACACACACACAACACCATCCTATCAATAGCCACTTGCGGGCGATACCCGGCCGGTTCACCTTGTCGGCTTACCCCACCGCTGAAAACCCCGTTCCAGCAATCAACAATCTGGCGTTTGATTGAGGATTTCGCCGAACAAAAACCAAAAAAAAAGAAAAGGGTTTTGCGTTGGGTCTGATTTTCGATGCCAAGCTCCAAGTGTTCCGGTGTGCGATTTCTGACAGTTGTGTGTACGAAACATGCCCATGCGCCCCATGGCCGGTGGCCTTCGCACCAAAAAGGGCCCCGGGGTGTGGTTTTCCGTTTGATCCAGGATTTGATTTCCTCCTGTACGGCGGAAACGAGGCGGACTGGCACAATAACGCCCCTATGGTCAATCTGGCCCATCATCTCCACACACACACACATACCCACATGGGATGGGAGAAAGGGTACGGTTTCAACATCTTTTAAAAATTATATTCAATTCACTGACCCTTCTGTTTTTTACTACCATCCCGTGCACAGCACAACTCATATGCACGCACGTGCCCCGTTTTTTTGGGGCGGGTTCGGTACCACCCCGTATGTAGATCTGTTTGTATGCGTGCGCAGTGCAGAGGGTAAGCAACGTATGCGAGTGTTGCGATGTTGATCCTGCCAGCATTCCGTACGCTTTTTATCGCTTCGCCATTCCAGTGCCGTGCTGTGGACGGAAGGAGTTTGTGCCTCTGGAAAAGTTTTCCATCCGAATGCTTTCCTCCGGCTACGATATGATAATGTTCCACTTTCCTTTCCGTCCCGTCCCGTCCCGTCTTCGTTACCAGTTTGGCTCTACAAAAAAAAAACAAGAATAGAGGTGGACATTTGAGTTAGCGCAGGAAACCAGGAAAAAAAAGTTGTCCATCGTCCTCTCTCTTTCTCTCTCTCTCTCTCTCTCTCTCTCTCTATCTCCCTCTCTCATTTTCTCGTTAAACCTATCCTAGTGACAAGGAAAGAAAAGGTATACTAGTGGGAAGGAAGGGGAGGGGAGGGGGGAGAGGGGGTAGGCAGGTGAACACGGGGGAACCGGAAACCTGGAGCAATGGAAAAACCCGTCACAGTAGACCGCCCAAGGATGTGGTCCATTCTTGGTGTCCTGTGGGACGGCTTTTTAGTTTTCTTTGGTCCGCTGCGCTGTGTGACACCGAGACACAGAGACAAATGGGAAGAATTTTTGTTTTTATAAAAGGCATAAAAGATCGCTTTTTTATTTTATTTCTTTTGGCTTCCTTCCTTGTCAGATACGCTTACTGGTTGGGCCATCGGTCACTTCCAGCATTAATACACTCACGCGTGCATCCCAAATCTTGCTAAAATGCATGGAACAAATAAAAAAAAAGCAACATTATCATGCAAATTGCATAACTTTAGGAGTTTCACGTTAAAAAATGTTAAGTAACACATTAGAAAGGCGTAAATCTTGTTTGGTCGCTTGTCTCGTTTCTCGTCAGCTGATGACATAACTGAATTCACTAATTATCAATTTGCTGTTTAATGTGCAGTTTAACATGCTTTTGCGATCATCTTTTTACTGACAATTTAATCATGGGCACACAAAAAACATGAATCAATAAACGTGATCTTTGTAAACATCTTAAACCGCTACTTGTACGCCTATATGTATGCAACCATGCGCACCTACTTGACCGAAAGAAACTGAAGCGCCACGAAATGTGCTACTGTAAAGGATTACTTGCTAAAAGCTTCGCCTAAAGTTATGCAACACAAAACTTCAATAAACGTCCTTCTTAGTGCCTTGTTTAGCGTACGGTTTGCTCGCACAGATGCGCCGCTTGGGATGCATAAAGACGGTCGAACGGATCCTCGGCAAGGGACGCATTGTTGTTCCGACCATTGCGGACAGGCAAACGGTTTTGCAGAAAAGAAGTGTTCATAAATTTACTATACCTTTTTATTGATGTCCTCGACAAAACTCTTGCACGCCTATCAACTCCCACTGCTACTGCATCCACCTCTGCATCCGTCCCTCACCTTTCTGGACTGCTCTAGTACCTTTGCTTCCAGTCATCCCGGCCTCCCGGTCACCGGAAGGTTCCGGGAGAAACATATTGTACACACATTTTTATGCAAATACATTTGGGATATTATTTTTATTCTGCTACTCTTCCATCGCCTGCTGTCCAGCTTGCCGTTTTCGGGTTTGTGCGACGCTTGAAACCGTTTGCTTGGGGACGGGTTTTTTGTTATCATTTTTCTTCATTTTTACTTCTTCTTCTTCTTCTTCTTTCTTTCTCTCTCTCTCTCTCTCTCTCTCTCTCTCTCTCTCTCTCTTTCTCTCTTTCTAGCACTCTTTGACTCTCACCCCTAAAGGATGGGTTGCAGTTTTCGTTTGACCAAGTCGATTTTTCCCATTTCCTGTGCTGTCCCTTCGTTCAGATGCCGTTTCGGACACAGTTTGATGTTGCCCATCCAAAAGGGATGGGTAGGTGATTGCTACTGCTGCTACCACCGACCTCGACCGTCACTGTTTGTGTGCCCTTTTCACTCATGCACCTGTAACGCCTTGCCCCGCCGGACGGCACTGATGTTGCCCCATTTTTTCTTCTGTGTGTAGTGCATGTATAGAAATGTTTATAAGCGAGACCGTCACCTTGCATCATACCTTATGGAAGGGATTCTGTCGCTTTCTTGTCGCTTGATTTATGAAGCACTGTTTTGTTGTTCTGGTTTCTTCTTTTATTTTCTTTTGGTTCGTCCATTTCTTTACCTACGTTTTTCGGTGTTTGTTTTCGGTAAATTTTCAGCATCTTTCGGCAGCGCAGTCGGCGCTGCGAATGGGTGAAGGGATTGAAAATTGATGCACCTTTTCATCCCTTTTTCTGCGACTCAAGTCCGCTCTTTATAAGAAGCGACAAGTCCGTTTGTTTGTCACCCGCTCCAAACTCCATCTTGCTGTGGTCATTTTATAGCTGTTTCCGTCCCTTCAGTGCGGTATACAATTTACGATTGTCCAGCCGTGCATATGTGTTTCGGTGTGGTTTATTTCGTTTTGCGTTCAGTTTTTTTTTCTGCCCTTATTCTTTTATTCTACACCACACCTGCCCACTGCGCTCTCCTGGATTTGCTCAATCAAATAAATTTATTCATGACCACTCCGGGCGAATATCCACCCATGTTCCGGTTTTCCGACAGAAGCGATTGCAATCCATCTGCCTCCAGCACGGGAAATCTTCCAGGCCGAAGAAATGGTGCGAAGCTGAGTGTGTAGCAATTTGGGTTGCAAAATTGCACCTTAGCTGGAATGTTAAGCGATGAACACTACGAATGTTTGTGCCGTAATTGAAACCTACCTCGAAACATTTTATTGCAATCGGTTTTCAAACGGTGATTGGGAGGCATTTCTATTCGCATAATCGTGTTTTGAGTGGCAAAGTTTCCTTTGTTTTTTGTTTTTTTTTCAAAAGAGCCTGTAAGTATGCAATTTAACAAATAATTTGCTTATTACCCACCGACACCGTGCATCGTTTAAGCCGGACCTAATAACTTGATTTTTAAAATAACCCATTGTCCCAAACAGTACGAAACCTTGACAACAAGTATCAAAATGGTTAAACAAAGGTTTTTTTTACAGGGATTGGATTTTTCTGTCGAAAGATTTTACTGCGTTAAACTTGTTCAAAAGTGTACAAAAACCATATTGAATCTTACATTTTGATATATAAAAATAAAACATAGTCCAATCTCTCTAAGCTGCAAGCTGAAGCTATCGCCATCTTGTTACGACTTGCAGCTTTGACAATTTGACATTTAGTGTTTGTTTACCTTTTTAAAACATAAATAAATCTTCAGCCATACTCTGTAAACGCAGCCAGTCATGAGCTGTCATTGGCTGTCAACACCAACATACGGCTACCTTGAAGAGACATTAGTGTACAAACAGCATGTGAAGCCAAAAATTACATTGCGCCTAAAATTATGCAATATACTTGACAGTTGAGTTTGACAAGAGTTTGCAAAAGAAGCTTTAAACAGTTAACAATTTTATAACGTTATTAAACGGTTTTAATTGTAAAATTGCAGTTATATATAGATATAAAAAGGCACGCATGCACATCATATTGTACTAAAGCTTTCGCTGGGAAAGGAAAATAATGTTTTACAGCAGTTTTTCATAAACCCAGCAGGTTACTTCGGGATTTACATTTTTCCACACATCGCCGGCACATATGTAATAAATTTCGTGCTGTGAATAAATATTGCACCCGTCCCATATGGAAGGTTCCGGTTTGACCAGCACCCCCTTTCCTAACCTCCCCCCCCCCTCCCCACCCCGGCGTCATCCCGTTGTACCTGCAGCGCAGTAGTACAGTTTTTCTCCGCTGATGCAGTTGTGCCAGCTGGAAGCAAAATAAAATGTACCGAAATAAAATAAAACCACAAAGGACCACGCTCTCTCACACACACGCCCTTCTTTTTTTTATTCTGTTTCCGTACGCTTTACGCCCTTTCAACGATTGCAGGTCATTTTCCTTACCGACTCTCGATACGGCACCACGGCCAAAACCAATGAACCGTGCCACGGGCAAGTGGAACCATCGCGGGTACGCAGCACGGAAAGGTGGACCGAAAAAGGTTTTGCGGCGAATACTAAAACATCTTTTCCCGAATGTGATAAACCTCGGTCTGGGGGCAAAAAAAAACGCACTGACTGCATCACACACGAACAGCGGTTTCCCACACCTTCTTTCATGCGAACGTGCCCTCGGATCGTGTGGCACTGGAAGCGGACGTTTCCCGTCTTGCAGACAGGTTTGCCACGGTGAGTAATGTTCGCACGTAGCGTGTAGCGAGATAGAAAGTAGAGCTCGTAAATCGCTCCACCTTGGATGATTTGCTCCATCGCCCGATTAAAACCGATGGCGCAGTGAAGTAAAATGACGAGCCGCAAAGGTCTTCGCTGGGTCTGTAACGGTGCGCCTTTTATTATGCAATCTTCATCGCACGGATGCACGAGTTCGCTTTCATCTTTTTACCCTTGCCACCATACCGAAGGTGGTTTACCATTCTCGTGCATGTTCATTTCACAGGGTTTTCCCTACAGCACTACAGTACACCTCCTACATAGCTCGTGTTCTACGGCTTGCTAGCACTAATTGAAATGATTTCCACAGCGAACAATCTGTACACGTTGTGGATTGCTAAACTGGGTTGCAAAAAACCAACATTCGCTTTGTCGCTGAGCTGAGTTGAGCGAAATAAAATCCTCCACACACATCAGCACTCGCTAGGTAATAAGGTACGGCACCGCAAATGTGTGGCTGTACCCCAAACCTCATTCCATGCTGGGCTTCAGCTATGTGTAGCACCGAAGAAAGGAGACACGATTCTTCGACGCGCTTTGTGGTAGACAGTCGTCTTCCATTTCATCAACTCGGTAAAACGAGAATGACACTGCTCCTAACTGTGTGTTTTTGCTTCTCATGCCAGCCGTCCTTTTTTTTTCAGCGAAAAGAATAAACATACGCAGCAAAAAGGGTTCATTCTTTTACGAGACGTTGCAGCACCTTAACCTTAACATCGGATGTTCTTACACTGCATACACACCAACGAGAAGTGAAGATTTGAAAAATTAGCTTAGATGAAGAAAGAAAGGAATGGCTGAACCTCGCTATATAGAGGCGGGAGTGATGGAAACAACAAATGAAAAGTTAATTTCATTCCACTTTCGCGCTTAAAATAAAAACAAAATGCGCATGTGAGAAAAAAAAGCATACATAGCAGACAGGGACTGGCAAAACTCGTTCCGTCTTGCATCAGTTCTCATGAAAGCATCACAAAACACAACCTGCGTTTGCCCAGCAGACATGTAAGCCGCAAACAAAATAATGATGCACAGCGTATTGCCTACATTTGGGCGCCTTCAATTGGCGCCCTTTATGCTGCCATTCGCATACCGCATTCACCTTGCTAGGGTTATGGTGGCTTGTTTGCCCGGCTTAACGAGGCTATCAACTGGGTACAAAAACACATACACACACACACACTCAAGAAGAAGCCGTACACGTTGCACGATGGAAAAAAAACACACAAATGGAAGCAACACGGGAACAAAAAATCGACACCATCCCTTAAAAAGGCACGGTGAAGGAATTTAATTTATCTCATGTTGAAATAATTATCATAATGGTTCGTAAATGGTGGCAGACCGACTAACTCCTTTACCTTTTTACCATTCGCTTGCGCTTACCCACCGTACGGTGAAAGGTGCTCTGACACCTCGCAAGAACTTCATTATCCTTCCAGCACTTTCCCTTGTCAAATGTGACGCTTCCCATTTCCTGCACCGCATGTGCGTGAGGCTGTGTGTTTGCGCTGCTCCCAAACCTCCGCCAACCCCTTTCTTTCCCCCCCTTTGTCATGCTTGTTTTTCTATTTTCGAACAAATTTTTATTTCGTTTTTCCTGCTACTTTGTTGTGGAATTTACTACACACACACATATATATATATATATACCGATGCACATTTTTTCTGACTCACTCACCATTCTCGAAAATTGTTGAGGTTAGGAAACATTTAACTACACCCTTGTCCCGTACTCTCTCTCTCTCTCTCTCTCCCATTCCATCGATGTCTCTCTCACTCACTCTTGTCCTTCTTTTACCGTTTCGCACACATGCACATGTCGATGTAAGGGAGAAGTAGCTTTTTTTAAGGATGAAGAATACCATCCATCCACAAGTCATCATTCACTTGTGTCTGTTTCCACCGGTTTCCTCCCGGTTAAGATAATTGTATGTCTCTGCGTGTGCGAGAGAGTTAATTCTGGTCACACGTACGCCAAGGGCATCCTTTTCTCACCTACTCGTAAATGAAGGGCTCGGCCCGGTACCAGTGCACCCGCCGCAACTGGCGATCCCGAGATCCTGGGCGTCGGGCACCCGGAAAACGGGAAGCCGATAATTAAGGAAATGAGAAAAGTGAAAAATTTCATTTCCGGTAATAACTTTTTCTTTCTCCTGACGCTCCTGGTGGACTGGTGGTCACTGCACCGGTTACTACCATTTCGACTGTCCGGTTCGGTAAAAGGTTTCTTCGTCCTGGCTAACTCATATCTCCGCTTTGCTGGAAATGCTGTCAACTTGAACCGTGGGTGCCATGTGTACGCGGGTGGAAAAAGCACATTCAAAGCTGGTCGAGAAGAAGGTGAAAGCACGGAAGCGGGGTGGGGGAGGGGGGGGAGGGGGATGAGGGGAATGAGAACTGGAGCCGTAAGCAGTAATGGTAGAAGATCCCAGCATTAAGGGTGCGAAAAAGGAGATAATTTAATTTACATCCGGAAATGGATTTCCAGCGGTCAGTCAGGATTTACCTTCGTCCGGGCGGGAATACACCGTGGTTCACGGGCTACGAAAAGGGGATAACCACCCACCCGGTCCGGGCGCATTTGTTTCGGTTATTAAGGGCGGGCCAACCTTTATGCTTATGCGGGCAGTTTTGGGTTCGCACCGCAGCACTAGGGGCGCAAATTTGCCATCGAAAAATTTCACTTCGCCAGCAAACGTACGCAACGGTACGCCTGGTCGTGTCCGATCGTATCACATGAAAGCATTAGCAGCAAATTAGTAGCAGAAAGTGTACTGACCTTAACTGATTGAATATTTTGATTAAAAGTCTGTTGATAAATTAATTAGTATCGTTTTGTTCGTACTGTTTTATTCATTGGAACGAGTTGTTTAAACCAATTTGGTAAAATTTGCATACACAAAGGCGTAAACATTGCAACATTAAAATCGTTTATTCCATTATTCGCTCACATTTAAAAAGTAACTATTTCTTTCACATTTCTCTAGCTCTCCTTTATGTACGTACCAAAGATGATGAAGATTAGAAGTAGAAATTCAACGACATAAAGTATTCGTAACAAGAAAGAAAAAATCTCCTTCCAGCGTGGTTCGGAATATGAAAATCCTTTTTGATTTCGGTTCATTACAGTACCCCGGGTGCCCCGGGGTGAAGTATTGAACCAACACGATTTTCACCAACGTTAAGTATCACCCCCTCTTCCCCTCCCTCACCCCCTTCCCACCCGGGTTGGTCCAAATCGAACAGCGTGTGTGTTTGTGAGTGGAAAAAAAATGAAAGCATCTCGAAATAAGATATTGGCCCCTTTAAGCCAGGCCGGATATGGTTGGAAGGTTTGGAAGAGACGGTGCCGATCGGATGCTATTGTTATTCGGACCCCGAACCGCACGGACGAAGGGTATGGAACGGCTGAATCAGAAGCAGTTCGCTGNAGTATCACCCCCTCTTCCCCTCCCTCACCCCCTTCCCACCCGGGTTGGTCCAAATCGAACAGCGTGTGTGTTTGTGAGTGGAAAAAAAATGAAAGCATCTCGAAATAAGATATTGGCCCCTTTAAGCCAGGCCGGATATGGTTGGAAGGTTTGGAAGAGACGGTGCCGATCGGATGCTATTGTTATTCGGACCCCGAACCGCACGGACGAAGGGTATGGAACGGCTGAATCAGAAGCAGTTCGCTGATCTGCGCCGGTTCTTCTGTTTGTCTTTTTTCTTTCATTCTCCCTTAGCGTCTTCATATCGAGTATTAGTTCCATTGCCACCTTTGGCGCGTCTTCGAGACATTCGCTCACCTCGGCCTGTCCTTCCCGAGGGTGATCGAATCGATTTTTCGACTGACCGAATGCGAAACCAGCGGCAGTCACTCGGTTGAATAACAAAAGCCGTGCCGCTGGTCAATAACAAAGCATCAACAGTGGTTGGCGTTTCGTGCGTCATTTTATTCCTGTTCCGGTCGCAAATCCCTTTGATAGAAAGTGTGCAGAAGGAGGAGGAGGAGATGGTGGAGGAGGAGGAAGGTGGGAAATAACAGAAAATCAGGGAATAAGTATCGATGAGTCGGACGGCACGATGAAGAGCGAACGCTATTCACGTTGGATTTGCGAGTTTTGTAAAGGAATCTTACAATTCTTTTATAAGTAAAAGTAAAGGTAGCATCAGGCTGACAGTTGACACAATCGAGTGTTTTATTCGTGACGCCAGTATCCGATGCACTGTGAGCGGATGTTAATTAAAGGTCGTTGTTGTAGATTATCTTGCAGCAGGTTTTTGTTCTTCACTGCAAGGGAAAAGTGGATCAATACTCTGTTTCAGGGGTACATAAAATTATTTCAAAACTATTGATACGTAAATATCACTTTATTTTTTGTACAAGAAAAGTTAATAAAAAACTCTTTTGTTTAGCTAATTGCATAACTTTCGGCGCATTGACATTCGTTATAAAATTCAACCATGAACTCACCGCCTAAAAGTATGCAATCTGCAGCGCAAATGTAACCTTCTCATTATTAGTTTACGAACAGTTTTTTTTTCGTTTGGTGGACTCCAGATACTGACATGTAGAATTTTATATTTTTCGTCTTGTTCATGTGGAAATCTTTTTGGTCAAAGTTATGATCGCCTTAAGCGTGCGAACCGTGCACATCTTTACATCGGTGGCAGCACGCTCGTCCCGGTACCTCTTGTATGTTATCGAATATTTTACAACCGAAGAGAGAGAGAGAGAGAGAGAGAGAGAGAGAGAGAGAGAGAGAAAGAGAGAGAGAGAGAGAGAAGCCAACAGAAAAAAAGACCCCAACTCACTTGAAAATCGCTTCCGTTCTTGATCCGGTGATTGGAATTTTCGGTCGGTACGGTTTTATGGTTGGCAAATTTCCGCATACCTTTGCATCGCGTGATTGAAGGGAGTGGGAACATAAAATCGGGCATTGTAACATACCGTAACGGGGCCGCCGTTCGCAGCCGGTGTCGGAGTCAATATTTTCATTTATCTCCTGCATTATGCCGGGGATACACTCCCTATCCGCCAGCGGCTGTGGCTATGCACGCGTGCGTGTATGTGTGTGTGTGCTGTGAGTATGGGTATGTGTGTCTGTGATGTAACATAACCTCTCATAAATTAATTTGCCATCGGGTAAGTTCGTGGCGCACGTCCCGCCGTGCCCAGCCCAGTGCCGCGGGCCAGCCATAATAATAGATTCCGTTTGCCATAGTTTTAGACAAGAAATTTCACCACTCGCCAACCGACCGCAGGCATGGCACACATACACGCAGAGGGATCCATTGTTTTTCGACCATTTCCCTTGTTTAGATCCGTTTTGCGTGGGGCGTGCGGGAGGAAGGGAGTGGGAAGAAACAAGGGTAGAACATTTCCGTTCGGTTGCGAGTTTTCTTTCGCTTTCGGTAGGCCCTCCGGAGCGCACCGGTAGAAAGGGCGAAAATGAGTACAAATGTGTTTACATTCGCACTCGGTAGGTCGCCCCCTTGGCACGATGGGTACGTGCGGGAAAGTTGCTGATCGAACCGAAAAGGATACCCTACGACCCGGTCGGCAGCGGTGCAGAAAGGTATGTTTGCTTTCGAGATGTGGCAGCACGGCGGGNGGGTAGAACATTTCCGTTCGGTTGCGAGTTTTCTTTCGCTTTCGGTAGGCCCTCCGGAGCGCACCGGTAGAAAGGGCGAAAATGAGTACAAATGTGTTTACATTCGCACTCGGTAGGTCGCCCCCTTGGCACGATGGGTACGTGCGGGAAAGTTGCTGATCGAACCGAAAAGGATACCCTACGACCCGGTCGGCAGCGGTGCAGAAAGGTATGTTTGCTTTCGAGATGTGGCAGCACGGCGGGGAATATGGAATCACTCACTTCAACTACTTTTACCGCCCAGCCCTTGCCCCCCCTTCCGCGCGAAACTATTAGCGGGGCGAAACGAGGGGCATAATGCATGAGCTGGGTGGAATAAGATATTTTATCAGAAAATGCTGTTTACTTATAATGGTAAAATCCGAACTCAATAAATCTCGGCGAGTCTGCGCTGCTGCATGGGCTACCCCCTTACCGTCGAAGGTAAGCTACGTGTCCCCTGCGCCGGGACATGGGACACCCCGACATCGGGCTGCCAGCATTAGTGCGGTGGTGCGTTGTCTCAATCTGCCTCATCTTGCCCACGAGTACTCGCACGAAACGTTGGAGGCCCACATGTGTGCTTCCCTCCCTTCACAAAAAAACGATTATGATATTCGGTAACGCCGGTAAAGCCGGCATACAGCGGGCACACTTCAGCCATCGCGTGCACGGTTTTGTATGCCCCTGCATTGCTGCAATCCCTGCTGCCACCGGGGTAAATAAAACCCCCGGAAGCCAACTGCCGGGCACCAAACGCACAGGGTGGAAGGGAGGTACGAGGGGAGGAAAAGGGAGGGGGGGAGGGTGGTACGTAGGGAGGGGATTTGTTTGGCCAGCGGCCTCACTGCAAAAAGGGGCCGTGTTTGCCTCCCTTCCCTCTCCTCCTCCCCCCCCCTTCCCGCTCCCCGCTCCCCACGGCCGTGCCGGAAAGCCGCGAAAGGATGAGTAAGCGATGTTTGCTCGACTGTCGGTAGGAAAGTAAAAGCAAACAAACATAACAATCTTTCAATCCCGTGTTCCGTCACTTATTTCAGCTCGTGCAGAGAGCATTTTTTCCCCCCACTGTTCTGGATGGCCAAAAAAGAAAAGTTGTAGATTAGAAATGAAAAGGGAGAGGGGGCGGGGGGGGGGGGGTGGATAAAACGTATCCGTATTGGCACTCGAATAGTTTCCATCACGCGATGGCGATGGGGAGGGGTTTTTACCGCACTTTATGGAATCGAATTTTCAAAATATTCAACTTTTTTTTGGTTTTCAAAAAAAAAACGTCATGCTACCAAGTGATAATGTGAGAAAGTGGAAAGAAATTGATAAAACAGTATGTTAAACTTTTCCTTGTTTTTAACTGATTGGACGCTCTCACTTGATGGAATACTAATAAACGTCATCCATAACATATTGCGCCTACAGGTATGCAATCATATGTATTATGTAATGCATTCGTTTTAAATATTCAAAACGATAGGCAATCATGGTTGTGGTTGATGTTTTTACTTCTCCTACAAATTACGCACATTAAGCAGTGAAGCTAAAAACAAAACTTTACTAAACGCTCATATTTCTCGCTCGCTAAATCTTACTGCTCTGCTTGCGGTTTAGGGGTTTTGTTGACCGTCAGGTTATGTTTTATATTGCAAATCTTCAAATAACCTTTTACCGCATAACGTAACCCCTTCGGGGGTAGATACTCCACTGCGATCATATTCCCACAGAAACGGTAAGATTACTCTGTGATTTATTCGTCTTTTTTGTGTCGCTTTTTTCCCTTTTTGTTGCTCGTCTTTGCTACCATCACGTCAAAAGCGTGAGGACACTCAATAAAAGAGGAGAAAGAAAAAAAAACACAACAATCATGCGCCGACTGTCGTGTCAGAGGTGGTGTTTTAAAAAACCAAAAAAAAAAACAGCAAGAAAGAAAGAAAAGCAAAACGCAAATCAAAATCATCCCGGTACGTCTTGGCGCACCTTATTGCCATTCTGGCGAAACGAATTGGGCCATCCCGCTCGGGGATTTAGATCGCAAGCACCTCGGGTCGGCTGCCCACGACTGCCACGTAAATCCATCTCAACCATGTAGCCACCGCGCAGCCCTGGCACAGGATAATCGGGCCCGTGCGAGCCACGAACCTCCCAGCAATTGGGTGAGCGAGAAAACGGAACACGAGAAGATCCTCCAAGAGAAGGACCAGCTCCATGATGTACGTGTGTGTGTGTGTACGTGAAGGAAAGAGAAAGCGTCGCGCGTAAGGGAGAGCAATGGCGGACCCTCGAACCCTGATTTGCTATGTCAAGGTGCACGGACCCTTTCGGCACACACCTTCCGCAAAGCGGTCGGGACCCCCTTTTTTTTTNATTCGACTCGCGTTAAGGAACATATTTGCATTCCAACAATGTTTAGAAAAATATATAACTCGTTTCTGTTGCAGTATCGTGGATAGGTGACGTCTGTCAAGTTGCAAACCTCAACGAGCGAAGTTGCCGGGTAAAAGATAATTGCAAACATCGTATTGCTACTTGTTACCGTGCTGTGCCGAAATCGATTTGAGCCAAAAACCAAACACATTTTATACGATCCAAATGGGGACACCAACCTCCTCCTCTCCCCACGTCCCCACCATGTCTCCACCATCCCTTCCTTTCATTCACACTACTAAGCTTAAAGCACCAGCTGTGTGTACCATCTTTAAGGTTGCGATCCGGTTCGACCTATTGCCGATCATGCCATTGCGAGTTGATTTGCCTTTAAGCATTTAATAGCAGCGCGTAAGCATTCCTTTTCTTGCGTTTCGTTGTTGCTTTCGTTGTTGTTGTTTCTTTTCTTTTCTACTACGGCTACCAGTGCCGTAGGGTCAGAGTGATGAGTGATGGTGGTGGCTTGAATGTGCACCAACATACCAGGCAGCAGTGGCGAACGAGTGTCCTGCTCCAGTGCCGCAACCCGCAAACGGGTACACGCAACGATGTCTTTCGTACGTGGGCATCGCAAAACAAGCAACAACAACGAAAAAAAAAGCGTACACGACCACGCTGAGAAACGATGAAACCCATCAAATGAGAGCGAGCGTAAAGCGCTGGAAGCGAGCGTTTTCGACCGCCCAAACGCAGCATCCCGTTGGTGGGTGGCTGGGGGGGGGGGAACATCATCGGGATGTTGGTCGGGATGGAAACAACCACCCGGGATCCTTTTGCTAGCGGGTGGCAGGACTTTGGATCTCGGGTTGCGATGGTTCATTCGCGATCCTCCATTCGGGTGGGGTTTGCTGAGTGTTTGTTAAACTCCCCCCCCCCCCCCCCCGCGCCGAATGAACACTCAGCCCGAAGCATTCGGGTGCCACTCACCGGACGGGTTTGGACGTGCTCGGGAATCGGCGTCACGTGTCTGGTCGGAAGATGGTACGCCTGCGCGCCCATTCGACCAATGCCCCAGCCCCAGCCCACGTGGTTTTTGCGAACTCCCACCCGAGTCACATCCTCGCTGATGTTGCTTGGTGCGGAAGCTCGCTACTGCTTTATGAACGTGGCGATTGCCAACTCTGGTATCAGGTCGTCTATTGCTGACACTGTGGACTAGCGCCCGTTGGTGCTGTTAGTATATACGCTACCGATCGAATTGCTCCACACCAGACACCCACACACACACACGCACACACATATATATATATATATATACGTCTAGAGTGCACGATGCGATGAAGACCCCTTGTCGATGAAAACGAAAACGTTCTTATCCCTCACCCTCCCCATCATCACACACGGGGGCTCGTGTTTTTTTCTTCTCATTGTCTGCTCCACTTTGCACCAACGACCTCCAAACCAAACAGAATGGCCAAAACGAAAAAAGAAAAACAACAAACGCTGCAAAATAGTAACCACACTGGTGCAACCAAACTTCCTTTCGGATCGATCCGACCCTACTGCCGAGCTAGGGTGTGGGGAAACAAAAAAAAAACCAACACCAACCAACCTGCACCGCCGGAAGAAGCTTTAAGTGCGTGGTGTGGCCGTTTGTTTCCGCCGCGTACTGTTCGACCGACATTTGGCCGACAGTTGATGCATTCGGTCGGCGATCGATCAGCACGCGCCAAGTGCGCTCGAGACTTTGCTTCTTCGGCAAAACGAAACAGCTTTAATGTGTGGGTGTGTTTTTGTGTTGTGCTGCCGCTGCTAGACGGCTGCTCGGACACCCTTGGGCGGTGTGAGAGCGTGGACAGATTAAAGGCATATCAAACTCGCATTCATAATAAAAGGGAATAAAATCTTCCCTCCCCCCCCCCCNAACTCTGGTATCAGGTCGTCTATTGCTGACACTGTGGACTAGCGCCCGTTGGTGCTGTTAGTATATACGCTACCGATCGAATTGCTCCACACCAGACACCCACACACACACACACACGCACGCACACATATATATATATATACGTCTAGAGTGCACGATGCGATGAAGACCCCTTGTCGATGAAAACGAAAACGTTCTTATCCCTCACCCTCCCCATCATCACACACGGGGGCTCGTGTTTTTTTTTTCTTCTCATTGTCTGCTCCACTTTGCACCAACGACCTCCAAACCAAACAGAATGGCCAAAACGAAAAAAAAAAAAACAACAAACGCTGCAAAATAGTAACCACACTGGTGCAACCAAACTTCCTCTCCGATCGATCCGACCCTACTGCCGAGCTAGGGTGTGGGGAAACAAAAAAAAAATAAAACCAACACCAACCAACCTGCACCGCCGGAAGAAGCTTTAAGTGCGTGGTGTGGCCGTTTGTTTCCGCCGCGTACTGTTCGACCGACATTTGGCCGACAGTTGATGCATTCGGTCGGCGATCGATCAGCACGCGCCAAGTGCGCTCGAGACTTTGCTTCTTCGGCAAAACGAAACAGCTTTAATGTGTGGGTGTGTTTTTGTGTTGTGCTGCCGTTGCTAGACGGCTGCTCGGACACCCTTGGGCGGTGTGAGAGCGTGGACAGATTAAAGGCATATCAAACTCGCATTCATAATAAAAGGGAATAAAATCATCCCCCCCCCCCCCGCCTTCAAAGCACTATTTCAGGCACCGGGGAAGAAGTTGTTTGAAATATTGTTCCAAACATTGAGTTGCCATCAAATGCTTACACTACGTGCTGAGAGATGGTAAAAGAATAATTTTGTCACCTCATTATTGCAATTAGTAAGGATTAAAAAAAAACGCCTAAATGTATGCAATTCAAAATCATACGATAGCTATTTGTAGTGATCTACACTAGAGGGTTCTCGGCTGAATAAAATTGGTAGACCCGTGACAAATACTGATTAGAGTATGAGCGCCTAAAAGTATGCAACGGTTTGTACAGTTTAAGACTGATAAGGACTTGAGATATTTTTGGTACCATATAATTCGCAATCCGAAATCCGGTTTCATAACACTTTAGCGGCAATGAAAAGTTGGACAACCGATGAATGGACCGGGCCTAAAATTATAAACTCCGTTTCTCACCAAAAATCCTCAAAACGAAAAACTGCAAGATATCTTGTGGAGAATCGTTAAAATGTAGTTCGCTAAAGTCTCCTGTTTGTAAATTGTCGTACTATTCTACTTTCGCGTTTGTTAAAATAAGCTTCAAACATCCCCATTCTCAACGATGTAGCCAATCCAATCGGAGATCCAAGTCCAATCGGATCTCAGCGAACCAAGCTGTTTGGCAGGAAGTTTGGAGCGCACGTCCAAAGCCGCGTCCTATACATATGCATGCGCTCCACAAACACGTGCCCGCCACACAAATCGGCCAACAAAGTGTGTCAAAAAATCGCCTCAAGCGAACGACGGCCCGGCAAGAGCGTAAATGTGTGGTAAATGTCGCAGCCGGGGCCACGCAGGCCACCATGAAACAAACAAAATATAAATAAAACCCAACCCACGGCCAGCCCTAGCGCAGCCGGGGCGAAAATCAAACCAAGCAAATACACTCCACCGACGGGCGCTGTCTGCCATCGACTCGCCCGTGTGCAGGACCGTGCGGCGCCTGCGAGCGAACGAGGCAGGCGAGTGTGCTGCCGAATCCTGCGACTCGGCCCCCCCGGGGGGTTCAGCATAGCCTTTTTCGCCCGAGTTCAGTCAGTCAGTCAGTCAGTCAATCCAATGGGAGTAATTTATTGCCTTTTGCAATGAATGAAATGAAAAATAATTTATTGCGCGTGCGAATGCGCGGGGGTTTCGTTCGGTGACGGGTGCAGCAACGTGGAACATGGTTTCGATCCCTGCTGCTGCTGCTGCTGTTGGAACGCAAACGACAAACAAAAAAAAAAAAAAGAAAAGCATTTTTATATATTGCATAGGTCGTGTAGGTCCATTCCCCGGTGCTGACCTCATAAATGTCAACAATATAGAAAGAGAATGTTGGGAATGAAACCTATTTGTCGGCTGCTGGCTAGGTGCGCGCCTGACCGGTCCAGGCAAAAGGTTGCGAGGTAACCAGCGTAACCACCAGCCAGGCACACGGCACGGCATTACAGTCGACCGCCATAGATCATTGTCGTCGTCACGAACAGGACACAAGTGTCTCCCCTGTCAGGAGTTTTAAAGTGGAAAACGATGCACTAAAACTTGATTCACCGTGCACCGGTCCCGTAAGGGTTTAAAGCCGTTTAAAATTACACTGCCTACGCATACTGATGGCGAGCAAAGGAACTAATCCCATCCCTGCCACGGCTCTGCCTCTGTGTGTGGATGATGTCCTGGTGGTTTTTTGCTGTACGTGGTAACCCCTTTTCGGTAGCGCGGCCCACCATACCAAGTGTGCGACAGCAAGAACCCTTCAACGTGCCGATCCCGCAGCCGGAACAGGAGTAGACGTCGCTCAGCAGCCGTAGCTTCTTGAGGTGTGTGCGGAAGCAATAGAAGTAATCGTAAAAATAGCTACAGTAATCGGAGCTTCTGCTAAGACTCGCACCGCCGGTCGGCTTCCATGCCCCGGCCCGGGTTCGGATGAGTGGCAAATGAAGTGCTCTTTGCGGGCAAACGACGAGCATACTTCCGACCTGAAGTTCGTACGTTCGCCCTCGGCACGTTCCTGCCATTCCCGCAATGGGTTTGGCCACGGTTCGGAATGAAGCGATTCATCTGCCTCGCCTGGATGAGGGAACGACACGGGACTATCGTTCGCGCCCGCCCGCCCATGCTCCGGTCGGGTCGTCCGCAATTTAATAGGGTAATTATATTTAAACCGACAAGTGGATGGTTTTCGATAGCTTTCGAAAATTGTCTCCACATCGCCGGGACATCCCGGGACGTACACGACGTGCACGATACCCTTTGCGACATTATCATCACCATCGTATCGCGCGCGAGCGAACGAGCAAGCACACACACACACACACATAAAGCGTCGCTACCCTGCCGCACGACATCCTGTGGTGATGTCATTAAAATTCCCGTGCAATTAAGACATGTGGCACACTTTCCTTCGGGCCCGTGGTTTTTTTTTTTCTCCTACCACCCTCTCCCTCCCCCCCAAAGGTTCATTCCCATTTGCATACGTTCCTTCACCTGCGGTACCACCGGAAGGGAGGGGGAGGTGGGGGATATCACTTACCGCACGCTGTTCGGTGGAGGTTCCCGCTGGTAAGTGGCTCTTCAGCCATTGTTCCAACTAACCACCCCCCTCCCTACATCGATGGCTTTCCTGATGAGGGAAGGCACATTGTTTCCCACCTCTTCAGCGTTTACGCGTTTCTGCACAGGTAGGCAATTTTAAACACGGCAAAGCACGGAAAATATGATGATCTGCTAATAAACCGTGCGCGCACGAGCTTACAAGTGTTTTTTTTTTTGTGCGGATGCAGATCGAACCTGTACGATAAATAGCACCACACCAGCGCAGTCCACTCGGTGGTCGAGTGGATAAAGCATCGCGCTCGTACCGCGCAATGCCCGGGGCAGGTTATGGGTTCGAGCCTCGCTGGAGAAATTTATTAGTATGATTATTTTCATAGAAGGAGAATAAATTACTGTCCTTCCCCCCATATATATATATTGCGTATCTCTTTAATTATCATATCAAGCTTCCTCTCATCAACGGATGCGCCGCATATAATGCCGTGTGTGTGTGTGTGTGTGACCTTTCTTCGAGAGATCTTACTTTTTTGTACGCTGTCCTAACATCAACATGTTATTGCCTTCCGCTTGCGAAACGAACCAGCAAAACGTGTATAGTATGGTGTTGTTGTGTCTCCACCTTGTGCAAGTCGAGGCTAGTCCTCGCTTCGTACACCTTAACCCTCACTAATTACCTGCTTCGACTCTAACGAGAACGACCGACCGACGACGTTCCGTTCGCAAACGCGCCTGTGGTGCGCACAGGAAGGTAATGTAGCAACCTCGCACAACTTTACAAATACGGTGGTTTGAGCTAATTGCAAACAGTAGCGTTAGCCGTGTTAGCCACCGGCACACCAGACGATGTGTGTTCGCTCGTGTGTGTAACAGTAATGTGTTACGGGTGAGAGACAGGAACCAACATTTCACTCGTACTTTTGCGGCGACCGGCACGCACTTGCACTGTGGTTTTGCTACCCTTCATTGCCGTTACCACCTCCTAGGCGGTGGGGGAAACAATAACAACAATCAACCTTACCGCCGATTTTCTTTCGGAGAAAATTGCCCAAGACGGGAAAGATACCACCCTTCCACGGTGCGGGCGGTAGAAAGGGAGCCACTTTTACTTTGCTGGAATGCTTCGCTGGGCGAAGAGATATCACCGTGCAAGAAGGATGGTACCGTGTCAGTAGCCATCGTACGCATCATCGCTGTGTATTGTTGCGCCCTTAATATCGACCCCTTCACCCCCCCCCCCCTTATTCCCTTCCAGTAAAAAGGTGATGGTTGATTGTTTTTCCTCCATCCAGCAGCCTTTCTCACGTACCGTTTTGCTGCCCCTCGTGCCGAAACAAGGCGAAATTCCCCGACAGCAAAGCTATTGGGCTTGAAGATAGATCGGCCGATAGAAATGGAACGAATTTTTCGGGTGGATTTTTCGAAATTGATTGTCCACACAAAGCAAACACACACACACGCACGCACGCACGTACAGAGGCGAAGAGCCGACCACACGGTTGGACAGTTCGTAGGCCCTAGGGCGCCCCGTACCGAAAGGCGAACGGCGAACGGCTCACGGAGCCATGCCAACCGTGACCGGTTCGGTTCGGTGTTTGCTTGGGCGATGATAAAAAGGAGTCATCAGCAGGCCACCGCGGAACCCCGGCAGAAAACCGTGCTCGCCGCAGCGCCGAAGAAAACTCCCGAACCGACGGCTTAAGGTGAAGTCAACCGCCCGTTGGGACCGCCCGGAACCGTGTCGCCGGTACGGTGTGCGGTTAGTGGCGGTCGCCCGTAAGACGCCACGTATGCTGCGGGAATTGTTACCATTTATCAAAACGTCCAAACGCCAACGGTGCTGCACGGTGGTGGAGGTGTGCGGTTAAGCCAAGTAAGAACTGGGCGGGCGGTAACCTACAAACGGTCCGTGATAGCGTGTGAACCGGCTGGAGCTGACGTACGCGCAACCGTCGCCCGAAAGCGAACCGAAAGCAGAACGAGCAGAACACCGGGGACAGTATATGAAGGATGAAATGAAGGTAATCTTATACTCTCCACGGAGTTGCCTCGCACCGTCGGAGATTACTTCCGGTTCGGATCCCACCAGCTCCAGCTGGCTGGGAGTTTCCCAAACTTTGACACGGGATTAGCCGATGTTGACGGGCGGTGGGAAGTGTTGGGGGACGGGTGGGCGACCTGATGAAGGTCGTCTTAAATTGGAGTTTTAATCAAGTGTCTCCCTGCGTTAGCAGCGATATCCTGCCCCCCCCCCCTCCCATCACGATTTGAGGTCACGCCCCCCAACTCCGGGCTGTTCGGCAGGTTTTTGTGTTTTGCCCAATTTTATTCCAAAGAAAGTGTTGGAAAGGAAATCTTGCAAACTGATACGACCGGTGTCCGGTGTGTTTTTAGGGGTTGCAAGGTGTGTATATCCCATAGGCACTTCAACCTTCGCAACTCCCAATGCTAGCTTCTGCACGATGACTCGTTCTGTTTGAGTTTCTCCACAATCTAACGCAGCTTCGCTGTGTCATCTTGGCTTCACCAGCGCGGGCACACACACACACACACACACACACACCCTTAATGGTCGACCCGTTTTCTCAGGACATCCGAAAAAGCAATTTGACTTCCAGACTGGCAGATACCTCATATTGCCGTGCCTGCCTCCGGGTGAGGTCTCGTCCGGCAAACATAAACAGATTACTCGGGAGCACGCATTATTACCTTAATGCTCTTGATTTCTTTAACGGATGTGTTTTCCACTTCCACACGTTCTCCCGGGTTTTGCGTTAACGGTCGCCATCCGTAAAGAGCACCGACGCACAAGGAACAGTTTACAGTTCCGGTGGATAGACCACCATTAACTGCCGGTGCGTTGCGTTAAGGAAATGAGTGAGATGGGGAGAAATGGAGGAGAAAGGAGGGAGTGGAGTGTGGTATGAAATGAAAGGTTTCAACCCGACCCATCCCATCTTGGGCAGCCATCTTTTAATCTTTCGCCTGTTTCGCACACGAAATTGATCTGCTCCTTTTGCTGGGTGAGCAGGAGACACCAACTGTCTGCACGCTACCGGTTGTTGATGTTCGGTTGGGTTGACTACTTTGCGAAGGAGGTTGTGTTTATAGTTCATCTTCACTATCACCTTCAGTGTCACTGCTGTGCAGGATAGCCAAACATGGAACACGTTCCCCGAAAGCAGCCAGAGATAATCCTTCTGGCCCGTTTGGGGCGGGGGGAGGGGGGATACCCAACATTGGACGCTTTTTCCGGTACACACACACACACAGACACACTTTCGCCGCACTGTCGTCCAGACTTGCTGGGCAAATGCTGAACGTCCGGTGCACGTAACATTCTGGGAAACGGTGATTGCTCATCATCACCCAAGGAAAGCAAGATGTATTGTCTACCCCGATGCAAACAAGTATTTACAGGCAACCGGTACCGGACAACCTTCGTACGATCCAGACTTTGTTGGGTCTCTCTCTATCTCTCTCTTTCACACGCCAACCATTTTCGACACTTCATTCGCAGTTTGGCGAATGAAGGAGTTTGCATTTGCAGCTGTTCGGGAGGGGGTGGGGGGGGGGAGATGGGGATGAGAAAATTGACTGTTAAAGATATGCTTGGAAGTAGCAGGTGTTCGCATCGGATGCGACAAAGTCGTATGTAGCCGATTCTGCACCCTGGCCGCCCGGATGATGTATACGCCCGGAGGGAATTCCCTCGTCGGTTGTGCGGAATGTCTGGAATCAACTTCAACTGTTGTCATTGTTGCAAACCGTACCCCTTTGCCACCGGTGATACCGGTAATACTTCGTACCGGCCATTCGATGTCTTGCCCAAACTGAGTGTGAGCGACGTGTCCTTGCACACCATTTGAAGGGGTGCGAGGTACATGTTTCTTTTTTTTTTCTTCTTTTCTTTCGCTGCTTCTTGGTTGCTTCGCACAGCAAACCTTACCTTGGAAGCCGCCGACCCTTTATGGCGCTGCTGGCCGTAAATCTTTCGGCTACGGTTGACACCTACTCTAAGTGCACTTGAACGCGCACTCTGCCTGCCCTGAATCTTGACGACCACTTAAGCTGCTGCCACCGTTCCGTACCGTGGCCGGAGCACCCGGTGTGCAGCGCATACAAAGTTTATCCACTCGTGTTTTTTTTTTCCTTCCGATTCTGGCACGATTACGCCCAACGCGTGCACGCCGTGCGAAAACAATCCAGTAAATCTGCATCATTTGCTACTAATCTCTCGCTGTGTGAATTCGCTTCTAAGCGCACACTCTTAATAACTCAACGGAAAGATGATTATTTGCCGTGGTTTTGTATCTCTTTACCACGCTTAAGAAGCAGAGGAAAAATGAAAACATTATTGCAGCCACCCCCGTGCTCCAATGTTGGTTGTAGCCTCGTCCGCCCACGAAGTCTTCAACGCCAGCAGCCGGTACAAAGTTTAACGCTTAGCGTGTGCGATACAGGTGCCCCAGGATGGGTGCCGTTTCCTAACACCCCACCTCCCCACTTTCCCCTTCTTCACCCCCCCCCTCCCCTCCCTCCCATCACACGAGATTGGAATCGTACGGGCGTCTAACTTTTCGCCTGCACGAAGGTGGCAAACGTGGCCCGCAAAACATAATAAAGAAGCCGTCAAGCGCAACGGAGGTGTTGGCGTGTTGCCGTGCCGTCGCGGCAGCTGGGTAAAAGGTTGCTGTAGTTGCTGCTTTGCTTTTAAATATATAAAAAAAGGGGGCAAAACTTCGCCCTCTCGTCTCCAAAAAACCGCCCCACTTCCCACCTTTTCTCCTTCCACCATCAAAGGAGGGGTAACATCTGGGATTTTTATTCCCATAAATATAGATGTACTTTTTACCGCATTACAAACCGTTTCACGCACACACACACACACACTGCGACAAACGGGAGAGCTAAAGGGGAGGATGCGCGGAAAGGTGGGCTGAAACAAGGGAAACAAAGGAGGGAGGAGGGGGGGAGAGGAAAAAAAACTACATTCAGCATCCGGTCCGGTACGTGCACCTTCCACCTCTAATTCCCCTCCCCTCCCCAAGTGTAGCAATAAAATCGGATCTCCGTCAAAAGCCCCCGGTGCTGCATACATTCAGGCGCAATGGGAAAGAATGCCTGAAATTGTTTTTCGTCCACCGATTGCCCATAACTTTTGCCCGCGTACACACACCCACACCACGGTCTCCGTATCTCCTCCACACACCCCCCCCCCCTCTCCCTCTTTTTCTCACCCGATAACGCTACCGACAATTGGGCACATTTTGGACAATCGGTACGAGCGACTGGGTGTTCGTTTTTATCTACCGATTTCTCTAAATCACCACAGCACAGTTCCCCGGGATAGCGCGGGCACGATGGCCACCGTTCCGTTCGGTTGATCGATTCCAGCCACCTACGGGCGCCTCAACCTTCCACCTGCTGCATCTGCTCACCTCACTCCTGGGTGCTGGGGGGCGGGCAACAACTTTAGTGCCGCTGCTTTTGTTTTTTGTTTTATTATTGTATTGTATGGAAAACAAATGAATTTCGCGTGGCTGCCCGGTAGCAGTGGTAGGGTATGAAGGTGGGGGTCTCGCGCCAACATTTTGGCCTTACCGTACGCCCGACTAGTGTATGTGATTGGTTTTATTTATTTTCGAAAGTTTTTTTTTTGGGCTTGTTGTTGCTCCCGATACGGTGTCCTGCTACTTTTTGTTTTTGCTTCTTGTTTTTTGTACACCGTAATGTTGAATCTACCGATACCGCGGTGGGTACGGGGGCGTGAGAAAGCCGGCGACAAGTGAGCAGCAGCTGAAGCAATAAAATCTCCCAATGCACACATACCTAGGCGTAGCACTCTTTTTTTTGCTCTCTTCATTTTAAGCTTCATACTTTCAACGCGATTACCGGACTCTTCCTTTTCTTTGTGCGTGGTGCACCTGCTACCTGTGCACGGTGGTACCTCCGGCGGTCATTTGGCTGTCGCAGATACTACGAAAACAAACAACACGAGCAACCAAATGACATTTAGTGTCAAAATCCTGGTCACGGCACCAGCTCAAAATAAAAGCAAATTATGTTTTCGTTTTGCGCTGTTACGAAGTGCATCCAACAACGGGGCAATGCTGCCGAACGTGCACCACTGCATCGCTGTACGGGCAATTTCGATTTTGCACCTTGCGAGCAATCGGTACACCGGCGAAGATAAACAGTGCCGGTGCCTGATGCTTCCCATGTTTGCGATGCTTCTGGGCACAGGTTTAGCGTGGTTCACTCGCTAACCCGTACATCCGTTAGCAACGTGTCTGGCACTGGTTTGGCACCGATGGTACCGTTTGCTTCATCGCATATTTATAGGTATTTACTTTCACGCTTAAATTTTGCCAAAATACTCCCGGGCACCCTGTCCACCGTAGCCGGTTCTGATGGTAAGTACACATATGTAAGGGTGTATACATGTATATATATATATGTGCGTGTGTGTGTGTATTGTTGATGTTATCCTTTTCCCGGTGCAGAGAGAGTGAGAGGGAGAGAGAGAGAGAGAGAGAGAGAGAGAGAGAAAAAAAAAAGAATGGAAAGAAATCACATTATACAAACATCGCACCGAGCAGAAGCATATGTCCAGTCACGGTAGGGATGGGTGCAAATCGGTTCGACTTTCAGTTCGAAAACCCATTCTGGTACAATAATTTTGCACGGTAAAACTTTTCCGCTTTTCACCGTGTCGTCCGGTACCGAAGCTGCTGCCCGATTGTATGCGAATGAATAGTATTTATTAGGTTTGCACAGCATACATCACTGCTAGCGTGTGTACGTATCAAACTCATAACACGTTCGATGGCAACGGTCGTTCCGACTAGCGCGTGTGACTCGTTACGCCCCATTGCCCCCAAAACCATTGACAGCCGTGTGAGTGGAAGATGCTAAAGAGATAGAAAGAGAGAGAGAGAGAGAGAGAGAGAGAGACAGAGAGAGAGAGAGAAATATAAATATATATAATGTACCCTATCCACCGTCCGGATAGCCATAAATGCACTCCCCGAAGCAAGGTGACAACTTCTCCTGCCGGATTATCGGTACGTTAAGAGTGAATTATTCTAGCCATCGGTCTATCGGCGCGTTTGACAACAGCCACACATCCCAAAAAAAAGGGTCAACGCTACAGATCCGGCACACCAGATACAGCAAATGTTTAGCTATGGTATCAACAGCGGTGTCTGCTGCTGGAAACCCTCGGTGGAAGGTGCGTACATGGGAAGCATATTGTAGTAGCCTCACTTAATTAGGTTAATCCGAACATAAACAACAACAGTGTACACTACATCTAACAACGACTTATCCTTTATGCTACCGCCATGGTGGAAAGAGGGCCACCGCTTCGTTTGCCGTAGTACGTTCCCGTGCTAGACTGTGCACTGGGAATCAGCTTCATATACGTCCAATAAAATCAAATTCATCAAACACCAGCATCCCACACTGTAGGGGATGCTGCTACCGCTGCTGATGTTAATCGAAGGTGTACTCAAGGACGTACTAAAATTCTGGACCGTCAAGGGGCCGTCCAGTTTTGACGGTTTGAGAACAAACTTTTCACTCATCTCCCATGACACCGCACCTCTGCAGCGGCCGTAGAACAAAAGAACCTTCATCATGTAGGGGTTAATTTTATTTTTTCGGCAACAACGATACTACCCAGAAGGAGGGGGGTGGGGCGGGGGCTGTTGTGGACGAAAGGTACCGAGAGTCCCGAAGGGCAAATGAACGCAAACGAGGGATACACACACACACACGCACGTACTGGCAAGATAATTGGGTTACGGTGGAACCTTTTTGGCAAACGGATCCCGGTCACGGCACCAGGAGTATTTTGAAAAAGTAGCCAAATGCCCCACTTGCCGAGTATCGGAACCGGTCCAGTTGCTCCGCAAATTCACTTTTAATGCCAAATACCATTTAATCTCCGGGTAGCCCGGGTGAAAAGGCGCTACCGTCGATAGACTCGTGTGAAAACTACTACTTCACCACAGGACTTCCACCTCACCACCAGGGATGGCAGGGTGTTTCGGTCAAGAGTGAATAATTTTTCGGAGGTGCTGACTCTGTATGTGTGTGTATGTGTGTGTGTGTGAGTGTGTGATTTTAAGGGGATGGAAGTGTGAAAGTGGGTCGTAAAAACTATCAACACCTTTCGCAGTCGGCGAAGGGTTTTCGTGCTACCGGATACACAACACCGGCCAACCTAAAATATGCAACGACACTTATGGAGCGATATTTACGTCCGGTGTTGCCCTTTGCCGTAAGGGAGATACGATACAGTCATCGTTTGCTGCCTTTCTACCAGGTTGCCTTTTTCCCGCTTAGGTAAAAATCTCCAGTGTCCTCGGAACAAAGGTGGATGACTTTCACCCAGCGATGGTCCCAAAACTGTAGCCACCCCACTTAACCTCCATCACTCGCATTATTGAGCACGTGGTACCGCACGCCCATTCCCGTGCAAAGCATCGAGTTTTTACTACTTGCCACCCATTTCCCCGCCCCGCACCGGTCACCAACAACCACCTCTCTCGGGACGCTTCGAATGCTGTTATACGGGTCCCATTAATGAAATTCACTTTAATGGGGAAGAGGTTTCAGCGAAAATAGTGAATTATTTATTTAATTAAGAAAAAGTTTTGCCATTTCGAGCCCTCAAGCTTGCGGTGAGAACCGGATAAGCCAGCGACAGGAGCGTACGAGAGACAGACAGAGCGAAATAGCACACACTATCATGGGTAAAGTTGGTGAAATCGATGGATCGTTTCGAAAGGAATAAAGAGCCCTTTCGTCATCGCGACTGTATGTGTGTGTATGTGTGTGTGTGTGTTTGAGTGGATAATATCCGCGCTTTTAAGCAAAAGAGGGCAGCATAAAGGGAAGAGCATCTTACCAAGCATATTTTTTTACAAACATCGTAGCTAAAACTATTGCACCGTCGCCGAAATTTTGCGAAACCCGCTCGACAGTCTTGTTAGCAAAGATAAACGAGCTGCTGGTAAGGCAACGGGGAATGAATTGCATATCTGGCAGGCATTTACTTACTACACGTCGCTCGTGCTAGCTCGTTTGTGTGCCGTGCGCCTCAAACTATGCAACCCGCCAGACGGAAACTCCTTAAAAACAAACACAAGTTATGTCTTTCGGAGTGTTTTTGTTTTGTATTGTTTTATTCATAAATTTCTTGTTTAGTTCTTGGAGCGCGGCTCCGGTCCATTGATAGTGCTAACTTTCCTCCTTGAACGCTGGTTCCAAAGGTTCGTTGGCACCTTTTGACCACTTACCAGCTTTTAACACCTTTAAGAAGCACAAACATCTCATCTTCACCGTCGCTCGACTAGCAAACGAGCACATCGCCAGGATACCGAAACGTGGCGACGTGCTGGGCCATCACACCTCTTCCCCCCCCCCCCTCCTCACCTCCTCTTCCCCCCAGAGAGGGAGTTTTACTCAGCACAAATACAAACGGCCAGAGGGTGACCAACTCCTTGCCGGGGTCAGACTCGTGAGGCCACCAGCGGTCAAGACGGTTTGCGCCTGAAGTGCACGCTCCAAGACGACGGAGCCAAATTAAAGACTGCCCCCCCCCCCTCTCTCTCTCTCCCTCCTCTCTCCCCCATCTCTTACCTAGTGGCCGTGGCAAAAGTAAAAGCTTTTTGTCATAAAATACAAGATAATGCAATAAACATTATTTCGAGAGCTCGAGATCCCATTGCCCTTTGGCTAGTGCGGTGTGGTGCAGTAGTGGCGGTAGTAATATGCAGCTGTACCACTTTGGGTTCTAGTGGGGTGGTTTTTTCCTTCTTCTTCTTCTTCTTCTTCTTTTGTTTCTGCTTTCCCACTTCTGGACATCGTTGCGTTTCGTTTTCATTTTCTTTTTTCGCTTTTGCTCAACGTTTCGCATATCCTGCACGTACCAAACACGGAAAGGTATGAAACCGGGACGACTCTCCAGAACACAAGATGGAATCAAATTAAGCATCATCCTCACGTGAACGTTCGGCTTCATTCGTAGGAGGAAGGAGATGGTACGGATGGTGCACGGTGTGCCGAAAGGGCAGCCAAAAAGGTGGCAAAATAATGAGCATAATTGAGGGAATGATGCCATAGCCGATGATGCGGTCACGAACAGGGGATGAAAGACGTGAAGAAGAAGAAAAAATCTCCCATGAGTGCGTCACGTCCTGAGAGGAATTATTTAAATGCATACACACACCCACACACACACATGGAGGCTCACGACAAAAAAAAAGGCACGAGACGTAACGAGACGGTGACAAGGATAACGTTCTGCGTGAATGTTTATTGGATCTCCTTTGTTTTTTTTTTGTTTTATTTACCACCCCATAAAACCATCTTCCACCGTACGCAGCACGGACAGTTCTGTAGACAATGTCCACAGTATCCATCACCTGGCCCCGTGATGGTTCGTGATCCATAAAGTAAACCCCAACGCCCCGACACCGAGCTCCCTCTCTGTCGCTTCGATCGGGAGCAATAAAATATTCGCACTCTGCGCACCGATGGTTTCTGGCTTACGAAGGGTGTCCTAAATAAATCTTCCACACATTATCCACCGGTGGTACGTGGCCCGGAGTTGCTCACGCGTCCCAGCGAGTAGTGCACTGGACCACCGGAAAGGAAATGCACAGCGTCGCGATAAAACTCCGGCCAGGCTAATGGTCACAATTATGACGATAATCATTCACACCTTTTTTTTATTTTGCTTCGATACGGAGTGTGTGTGCCCATCTCCATCGGACGTCTTTATTGTGATGGGTGACAAGATTAGTGAGATGGTTTTCTGCTGGATGGAAGTGTTTGCTGCAAAGCGATAGAGGAGAGAAGAGTGGACTGTGGTGAGGGTACTGTTAGGAGTAAAAGGTGAAAGCTGTAGCACTAACCGTCCTGACCGGACCTCCCGTGGACGGTTTGCCCTTTAATGGCGAGCCCGAGAACCCACAGCGGGAGAACAGGTCAAACACTGCATCCGCACACAAGCGTTTGTCGTTTCTTAAGCCACATTTGAGCTGTTGCTAAGGATTGCATACTTTTGCGAGTCAAAATGCAAAGAAAAAACGAGGATTTGCATACCTTTGGGCGTAATGCTTCGTTCCCAACCCCGCAAGGTATGCAATGCGCGTGCTAACGCGCCAACATACACGCAATCAGCAGTACAGAATCGAGGTTTGTAAGCAGCATTTCATCAGCTCGCATGATTGCTGTTCTCGATGAAGTCATCAACACCTGCAGCAACGAGCATCATCAATTCCAGTGCTTGGGCAAAAGCAAATGACACCCATGACAACTGGGCGCCGCACAGCACGTACACGCTAGCAGCGCTAACTTGCAGTGTTGCAGAAAGCGAGCAACAAACGCTACATTACATTGTAGTAACCATATTTTTGTTTCTTCCCTTTTTTTCCCCCGTTTGGATTGCGTCTCGAGCGGCCGGTACATCATTTCCATTCCGTAGGCCCGGCCACAGCAAAGAAAGTAAGTCAATCTTCCCTTACCGGCCCGACCGCGTGGCCCGTGGCCCACCCTTGCACCCACAAGCAGCACGGTGTGGCGTGGAATGAATTTCATCTTCCCTTGTGCACGCACGTCCAGCACCGATGGCAAAAACAAAACCAAAGGAAAGAAGCGCCGGTGAGGCAAACAAAAGAAAAAAAAAAACCCCCTCCGAACAAGAAAGCACCGAAACTACTGCTAAAAACTAACCGCCAACCGAGATGCGACCACTTCACCTTTCATTCATCTTCGGTGCCACCCTGGATGGGCCACCGGCCAACGGGCCTGGAACCATGGCAAGCCGTGGGTCGGTTACCAAAGCAAGATGCAAAAAGCAAAGAAGATGTGTAGCAAAAAAAAAGAAGAAAAAAAAAGGTGGGGGGGGGGGACTATTGGTGTAGCGGCATGGCACGGTTGCACTGGAAGATGCCGAACCGAAGGAAGCGCCAAGGAGCGCCAGCATCCACGACACAAAGGCGAAAGCGTACCGTAAAGTTAAAGGCAAGGGCCACGTTGGAAAGGGAGTGGTTTTTGCGGGGACAGGAAGCACGTGAAGAGGGGTGAGGGGGGGAGGGGGGAAGGGTGGAAGGTTGTTCGAGCAAAAGGAAAAGCAGGAGGTGCAAAAGCAACAACAAGAAAAGGCACAGAATAACGTCGAAACTGCCGATGAGACGTTTGGCTCCAGGCTGGCGGGCACTTGGTACGCATTAGATTACTTTAGTTTTTGGTGCGCTTGAAGATGATGAGGGTGAACGATGCGGACGTAAACGAACGGAAAACGTTGCTATACGTGTGTACGTGTGTACGTGTGTACGTGTGTGTGTGGTAAGCAGCATGTGGATGGATGGAATGGCCTAATGCTGTAGCGCCTTTCGCTTTTCGCATTTGCTCTCGCTTCTTGGCTGGGGGCAGGAATGGATGACGACGGCCTCGACGACGGCCACAGCGTCGAAAGGAAAGTCATCGGTTGGAGGGACGGTTTAGGACGAGGAGGACGCCATGCGGAATGGGATATGGTGGCACCACTGGCGTCAAGGATGGCGTGTCCCTGCCCTGCCCGGCCTTGCATACGCCCCGCTGCCGATTGAAAGTTTAACGCGCCCGTCTCGGTTGCAACCCTACGTTCCGCGCACACTGATGCGTTTCCGTGCATGTAATGAAATGCACGTTTGCCTGAACAATGCCTCACGGTTTCGGGTTTCGTTTGTCCATATACATTGACTTGACCGGTTTGACCAGTCTTAGGGTGACGTTTTACGCCGTGTCGCCATTTCTCGACCGTAGCAAAAACGGAAATGGCAAAACAGCTTCCGGACCGGGTGATGCCGGTGTGACAGCACCGCATCAGCATCAGCATAGCCCATCGCAGTATAGCTGCGCCAAACAAAGCGAAGCAAAATGCACCGAAAAAGAACCGATACCGAGCTAAATGAGCAATGAAGACATGAGCTAATAACAGCGCTAGTAACTTTACCGAAGAACAGGGGATTGATTTGATCGATAGCGGAACAGCATCCGCGTGCCGTTCTGTACCGTTCCACCCATCGTTCTACGGCATTACCGCAGCGGCAGGGGGTTAATTATGCTGATATGTTTATTCATCTATCACATTGCCATCCCAATGGGGCGAATGAATAACAGCACAGCGACAGATGATCATACGCTTCGGCAACGTACATCGAGTTTTGTTTAGGGTCGAAAAGATGATTCCGCTTTCACATTTACCCATCAGTTCCAAACCACAACGCAAAATGGGTGAACAAATTGCAATTCAAACCCACACTGGATGTAATGCAAAAAGGTGTTTTTTTTTTACTTTATTTGGGAAGCGCCTGAATGTATGCTAAAAATATGATTACTACTTGGCTACTCAGCTATTTTTTAAACAGTTCAAAGGAAATTTAAATCAAAAATGGATTTCAGTGCTTTATTTCATACTATTTCCCTTTAAATTGTGTCACATTGCTAGACTAAAATAAAGTTTTCGGACATCTGGAACAAAAAATATTGGTACGCCTAAAGTTATGCAATATTAAAGACATACTTTTCTTATTAGGTTGCAACCAGTTACGAGATTATGCGTTTGCACTCTTTTTTTCTACAGATTGGTTTTTGTTTTGTTTCTTATGTTGGTTATGATTCTTTGTATCGTTTTTAAATATCAGTGCAATTGTTAAACAGCTTGAACAAGAGAAAGGAGAAAAAAAGGAAGATGCAAAAAGCATCTTCCTAGTAGGAGTCAATTTGTGACGAATGAAAAATGTCGGCAAAACTTCCTTTAACAGCATGATAAATGAATACGGTTAATTGTTTACACGGTTTTACTTTAACGTGTACAAACAACCCGTTGCGGATGGATGTTGCGTAGCAGCTGGCAACCGGTACACCGGTTGTCAGTAGTTTTAATTGACCTTTTCCAACAGTGCCACGGTTCGACTGCTCGGCGATGAAGAAAGGATTAGTGTCGTTGCCGTACGTCTACCGAGACGAAATTGAAATAACAACAATTATCCTTCACCCAGCGTCTTTCCTCGCGACTCACCCCCCCCCCCCCCCCCTCCCCCTTCCCCCCCCGTCTGTACACCGTGATTGGCTCACTTTTGCGGCCGGCAGCCAATCGTGGAAAAGGAAGACACACCGGGAGACACCGGTTCCGGTTGAGACAAGTTCCCAATTACTATGCCGCCACGTTCGGTGCGGTGCGGAGCGCAGTGAAACACAACATTCACCGCCCAGTGGGCAATGGTGCGCGACTCGGTACCCACCACCCATTTGCTGCGGGTGCTGCAATCAAAGACAATTTCCATCATTATGCGGGCTGCCTGGCAGAAGTTGAAAGTTGGACCCCACCGCACTCCCATCCTCCTCCCTTTCCCCATCCTCGTTCGACGGATGGCTTTTTCCGGTAATGGCTTTTCGCCCGCACCGGGGAGCACGATACGCTCGCGTTTCGCTTTGCACCCGAAAAATTACGCAACGGTGTACTCAACGTCTTAATCAATTTGCATTGGAAATTAAAAAGTATCACCCCCCCCCTCCCCCCACTCCCTCCCCCCCTCCTCTCTCCCCTTCCCCAGGAGGTGGGTAAAAAAAGGTGGGTTGGCGGTGGGGGCGAGACGGCATCAAAGTGGTGGTAAAGCCTGCCTGCCAGCCTGCGTGACGTTGCCGATTGCTCGATTGCCTCCATCGGCAGAGGGAGACCACAACTCCGTTCCCCACTCTTGCCACCCACCACCTCAACCCCCAAGGCAAGGGGTGGGGGCAAGGGAAGCACTGGTATGATAGTGACTCGATATCGGTCCGCGTGGATGCTTCGCAGCAGAAATCAAAAAGATGGGAAGGAATTTTTAATTACCTTTTCCCACCACACTTCCACCTTTCCACCCTTCCTCACCGCTCTTGCCATCCCTTCTACCGCTGGCTGCTGGCTGGGTCTGGGTTCGGTCTCATCGACAGGAAAAAAGGCATTAGTCACGGATACCCCACCCTTCCTGCCGCCCCGTTTGCATCGCCCGTCAACCCGATTCGCCCACTTTCGCCGTAGCTATTTAATTAAAAAGTTAAATAAAAACATACATTCGCTCTCGGAAATCACCGAAAAACGCAACGGATTTTCTTGCGACTGTCGGTATCCTTTTTTTTGGTTTGGTTTGGTTTTGTTTTTGGCTGCTGATTCCTTTCCTCTTTAAAGCGTTCTCTCTCTCTCTCTCGCTCGCTCTCTTTTACTCTTTTTTTTTGCTTCCACTGCTATCTACTGAAGCCATTTCCTTCATCAACCCCATCGGCATTTCCATCTTCTTTCGCGCGCGCAGTGAAACAGATTTTTACCGGAGCTTAACGGTGGTGTGTATAGTGAGTAAATTTGTCGCATTGCCTCTTTAGCCGGTGCAAACTGGTAACTGTAAAGTCGAGATTGACGCTAAAAAAAACGAAACAAAAACGAAACAAAATCCCTACCCACACCCACCCACCCCTAAGCCGCATAATTAGAACTTCTGGAAGATGGCGGTAGAAAGGTTCGGGCAAATGGAAGCAAAAACCGAACCGAAATAATAACAAACAACAGCAACATCGTCAAACTTGTTCCTTTCCCTACCGAAGCAGCAAAAGTTCGTGTGCCAAAAATGTTCGTGCACGGCAAAGCCCGACCTGAGCCGGGGGGAAATGTCGCACAGAAATGGGAAAATATTATTTCACTTTCATCGCTCGGGCAGCGATAAAGCTGCACCCGCTGCTGGATGTCAAAGGCTATAAGTGTAACTGTCGACAACATAACCGTTAACGAAACGCGATTCGAAGAGGGAAAGGCAAGAAGAAGAAAAAAACCGGGCGAGAACCTTATGTCGTGCCACCTTTTCGGTTGTGTGTGTGTTTTTTTTGTTTCTCACTTTCACCGTATAATTTGTCCCATGCCTGTACCGGCGCAAAGGATTCGATCGGACACCGATGGTATTGCGAATTGAAAACAATTTCAATTTGTAAAAAAAAAGCATTTCACGATCAAGCTACTAGGCGTCTCCATCGAGGGCACAGTTGCGCATTTACCTAAGAACGGAAGAAAAAGTGAAAGAATGAAACAAATCCACACCCAAACAACTAGGGGGTGTAAAATAGAGCTATGGAACAAGTTTGGGAAGGAAAGAATAAAACAACAACAGTAAACAAAAAACAAACCAACGCTGAGAAAAACTTTCCCCTACCATCGTATGGGCCTGGTTTACAAAAGAGAGACACTAGTTAAGCTGTACGTGTGTGGTGTGATTTATTTGATTTTAGCTGATTTGTAACAGGGAATCAGGTATGCTTCGTACTCGGTTTGCACTCATGCTGCTCATGCAGAGACAAAAATTAATAAAAAGGATGCGCCGCAAGTTATGCAATCCGTAGCACAAAATCGAATGACTTTACAGCTTGTTTGCTGCATGTTATCAAGGCTGCCGCCTGGGTTGGGCCTCATCCGTAGGGTGAAAGTGAAACCTACCCTCCGCTTACGAACCCACCTCCCCCCCCCCCCTCTCCATTCACACGCCCCTCAGAGAAGGGGTTGCCAATTTCACTTGCGGTAATAAAACTCGCATCAAATCAAGTCTAACGACCTGAATCCAGCGAACGATTTTCAGTCATCCTTTTAAGGCAAGGCCAGCACCATTATCCGTTCCCGTTCCCGCCCACCGCACCACTCGCTTCCTTTCGGTACAGAAATAGATGTTGGGATGTTGGGTGACCAGCTTCAATCCCAGAAACGTTATCCGATGACAACGACGACGACGGCGACGAAGACAGCGATGAAACTGTCGAAACGAAAGCAAAAAGAAAAAAATAAATAAAATAAAACTGCGGATAGCAAATGTGTGATACATCCCACCAGCGCACCCTCTACCCCTTTTCCCCCCCGTTTCCCTCCTTCTCCCAAGCGTGTTTCGCGAAGTTGTGGATTTTGGGAGTTGTTTTTTTTTATTGTTCAGGGTTTCTTTCACATTTCTCTCTCTCTCTCTGCTCGCGTCTAGGCAGACAGGCCTTCGACCAAATTTAACTCGGAAGCTTGCTCCAAGAAACGTGCACAGGAAGGTATTGCGAAACAAGAAAGAAACCGCTCACGCGCGCGCGTATGTGTGTGTGTGTGTGAGTTGAGTTTTAGTTGCCCCGAGATCAGTGGGTTATGCCTGAAAACGGTGTGCCGTTTGGGGCTGAAATCAAATCAGTAAAACGGCTTTCTTCCTCACGGAAAGCCTATCCGTGATAGGAGGGATGAGGGATGTTTGGTGAGGGATGCAAGAGGAGAAGTGGAAGAACAAAAAAAAAGAAGTAGACTACGTGGAGTCACGACACCAGCAGGGTCGGCAGGGATGGTACAGGCCATTCGATAAGAGCCATGGGAATGGGACTGGCACTAGAGGAGCACAATTTGTGCGCGCGTTTATTGAAATTAATCCCCGACGGATTTGATGTGATATATTGTGTCGACCGGGTTTTTTTTTTGTTTCGCTGTTGTCAACCTCCGTGTGTCGTCGAACCCGGCCCCCCGTCTGACGTGCCACGGTGCAGCTAATCACGGGCGGCACGGGCGCCCGAATGCTGTGCTGACGGTGCAAATAAAGGAAGCGAAGGAAAAGAAACGAACGGTTTGCTCCAATTAAAGTAATTTGAAAGCTGGGCGAGAGTGTGTTTTAGGTCAATCCGAAAAAGGGACATGATTGTTGGGCTGCAGCTGATGGTATGCCCATTAAGTGCGGTATCACCTTACATTAACATTACCCTTTTTTTTTGTTAGCAACTTTTTAGCATCTGTCACACAAATGTGTCTTTAACTAAGGCTATAACTAATTTTAATAAATTTAATAGTACTTTAGCAAATACGAAAACGGGTGAAAAATCTGTTACATTTGATAATATTGATAAAACAATCATAATACTGCCCGTACAATTCTGCTGCGCTGCTAAACTGTAAAGTGTATTGCATACCTTTAGGCGTATTGCCTTTAAAAAATTATTATAATACCGGCATACAGTGCTGCTGCTAAACTGTCAAGTGCATTGCATACCTTTAGGCGTATGGCCCTGTTTGAGAGTAAGATTTGCGTTAGAAAAATAAACTGCAGACTGTAATTTCATTTAAGTATCAGAAAAATTATAAACAATGCACAGAATGAACGAAAACTGTAATAAATTGTTGATACTTGCTATAGTGCTGGTGTGGCAATAAGGAAAACCGCTCTTCAATGGATGTATTAAGTAAGGAATGGTAATGGTAAATAACTCTTCTAAACTCCTTCACACACACACACACACACACACACACACACACACACACACACAGCAAACACTAACGAATATGTAAAACTGTATCAGCGACGCTTAATGAAATGGTGCAGTGACGACAATCATGGCCGGTTACGTCGGCCCAAGTGGAAGTTAATTAAATTACCACAAATAAAATAGGATCATTTGCATGTCTTCTAGCAGGTAATAAAAAATAGAAATAAAAAAAAACCACCCCGTCTAAAGAAGTGTGCCTTACGCCGGTGCTCAATCAACGCCGTGATTCAGTTCGAACGTTCACAAAACTTTGCCTCACGTGCACGGCAGAAACAGTCCCTTCGGGGCGCTAACTTTAGCGCTCCCGAGGACGAGGGTGTTAGATGATTCCCTTCTTCCCACCGAGGGGAACAAAACGGTACATTTCATAAGCGAGCCATTTTTCCTGCATTCGGTCTAGTGTGTTTCCGTACGTCGTATTGGGGGGGGGAGGGGGAGAGACGGTTGCCAGACGGTTGGCAGCAAACCCTCGATAGAATGTCAACCCTCTTTGCCGATGCAAGGGAAGTAAAGCACCGGTACAAGTGGTTGACAATGGCACGAAACGGGACGAACAATTGCACCCTATCTCAACCCGATCGCGCTGCGTAGGATGAGTATTGGGAGGATGTGAAGATAATGTGACATTAATATACACACACACACACTCGTACTCGAGGGAGAGAGAGAGAGAGAGACTTTAGAGTAGGAATTTTTCGACTTGCGGTTTGTTGAAGAATATGACTCACGTTGCCATATAAAAGAGGGATATGGAAACGGGATGAAGCGGTGCCGGTGGGCGAGGGCGGTGGGCCAACAAATGTGCACCAGGTGGTGGTTCGAAGATTGACACGACCAGCTGAGGCCCCGACATTCGTGCGACCACATTTATTCCAACCGTCATCCGGCTGTGTGCCGCTGTGCCTACCTTCCAGGCGCGCAAACCGTACGCCGCCGAGCGCGCGAACCGGACGCCAGCCAGTCGACGGAGGTCGGATTTAATCAGAACCGAAATGAGCGCAGGTGCTTCATCGGTAAAACCAATTTAAAGTTTTACATATTCTATTTTGCAAAGATTTGTTGGCGTGCGTGTGTGCACCGCATTGGCTCGTGTGTATTTGGCACCGCAACCAATATCCAGCGCGTGAGCTCGCTCGACGGTTTGCCGCCGCCCGGCAGGATAATGCCACCGCGTTCAGAAGGTAAGCCCGATACCGAACCGAGCGCACAGCTGAAACGGCTTCGGGTGGAGGATGGGCGAACGGTCATAAAATTCATTGTCCTCCTGCTGTACCGCCACAGTTTCCCAAGCGCAGGTCGAACAGGTCGTACGACGGACGGTGAACCAAAATCACTTCACACTTGCCTGGTCACATTTCGTTCAACGCTAGCGTGCGAGCAACGCTGCAGCCTGCTCGGTACACAGTGTGCAATGGTAGAGATGGTTCCCTCACCAAAAGGGGAGAATGGGAAGCGGTGGGAAAGCAATTTAAGGACCAATGAATAACTCGATGATTCGAAATTGAATTTTAAGTATCATTCCTATCGACAATCGATTGCCCGCTTTGCCATGCTGTTCGTAGCATCAATTACATCAAACCTTCACCCCTTTTTCCAGGCCCCCGCTTTGTTGATAATTCGGTACCGGATTGAAGCTATTACCGGCATCACTGCCTTTTAAGCACTGTTGGCAACACTTGCCGTCGCAGCCTGAAAACTTCGATGCCACCGCAAACAGCGAACACGGTGCCTGTGGCTGTCGACGAGCGCCCGTTTGCATTGCCCGTTACGCTTCAGTGTTGTGCCGTTTGCCTACCTTGGAGGCGATTTTCTCCGAGCTATATAACTTTCGTGTGTGCAGCGCTCCTAAAGGTATGCAATTGCTTCATAGAATTTAATGGTTTATTTAAACACGCACCGTACGAAGCAAGGGTGATCAATGCTTGGACTTACGTCGTCTTAGCTTCTTTTCCACCCTGAAATAACTATTTAATCGTATTTTTATGCCACCATTTGTAGTGGTGCCATCAAACGCTAGACGCGTTAAAAATGTGATCCTAACACCTTTGCGCTGGTGGCATAAAAACGAGAATGATTTCTCACCTTCCCGCAGCAACGTGCCTTCGCCGTTGGAATTCCACCATTGTTCTCTGACCATTTTGTGGGACGGAAACTGAAGGACGTAGCGTAATAATTTCAACTCCCTTCTGCTGCCGATCACAACGCTAGGGGTAGAAATAATTTATCACGAATTTTATTTCCACCAAACTCTCGCCCTACGCCCACCACGGTGAAGCATCTGGGGAAGTCCATCGCTTCCTCGCCCTGGGGGCGATCCAGCTTTGTCGCCCTTCCCACGTGCATCTCATCACTTCTCGTGGCGATGAATCATTTCCCCTGTGGCGATTACTTCCATTGGCAAACCGGCACAAGGTGGAAATTAGATGTCACTTAGGTGTCATCCACCGATAATCCACACGACTGCACCCAACCGAATCGTTCATCTGCATCATTACGCTGTGTGGAAGTATGTTTACTGTCTTGTTAAGCCCTGCTTAGCGGGCACCTTTTACCAACCCGGACAACAACAAAAACATAGTCCAGTAATTGTTTTCCAGTTCACTCAGGTCGTTATATTAAGTGAAAGCAATTTTTGTTTTGCTTTCTGATGCCAATTTGGGTAACATTATCCATTATACAGCAAAAAAAAACGAGCTTAAAAATGTATTAATCGTTTGATTTTCTCATGTCCTTTGGCAGTTTACCATGCGCCTTGATGGCGAGTCTAAAAATAAACGCCTAATATTATGCAATACGTGAATCATGTTTATCACTTTTATTTACTAACCACTTTTTAGCATTTTTAACCCCATATATTTTACTGTACTATAGGATACAAAAAGATACTCCTCCTCCAATGGTGCAACAAAAATTTATGTGCAAAAAAAAAATACTACAAAAAATTTAAAACTAATATGTATAGACGCGTTGACGTTTCTCCTGCCCCCAAAAGCAACAAACAGCTTTATTTTTTTGCTCCATTTACCTTCCCCATGTCGACCTCGGTGAGCTTGTCAGCTACAAAGCAACCGACCATACCTCAGCCTTTTCTGTGGTAAGCGTGTTGTTTTCGTTTTTTTCTGTTGCTTTCCTTTGCTTCAGAATTTAATCTCTTCGTTGCCTTCCGTCCGGAGCGCTTTGCCTTTGCGGTACGGAAGTAAGGATGAATGAAGCCAAATTAAGGTAAATCCGTACACGCTCACAGCCACTCTTCCGCCGGCAGACGCAACAAAACAATCGCGCACCGTGCGGGAGTAAATTACACGTTTGATTGATTAAACGTACACATTCGTCTCGAGTGCGCGCACGAAGCAACAGTCTCTACCGTGCACGGTTTACCGGTGGTCTGGCTGACAGCTGTCGCGGTTCGACGTACTACCCTGCTACGTGTATTGTTTACGGGTTCCGGTTCACTTCTTCGTCTACTGTTCCGCATCTCTTTGCAGCTTGATGTGTGTGTGTGTTTGTGTTTTTGCGTGCGTCAGTGTGTTTGTAATTGATCAAATGTCGACACACCGGGAAGTAAACAAAGCAAACAATGTAAGAGGTGCGTAAATTGCTCGAGGTGACAACAGTGCTTTTTATTCTGTGAGGTGCGCTCTAAAACGTCCAAATGCCACCAACACCACGGCGGAAGCGGCAAGCTGCTGCTGCTGCAAAACATAAAATAAAATAAAAAAAAAACCAGTATAAAGATGAGAGACAAAAAAAATGTCCAAACGAGAGGAAGAAAACAGATAAAAAAATGTCCTGCTTGCGTGTCGGTGTGAGACACCGTCACGGAACAATGACAGCAAGACATCCCGTCGGCACGTCCTGAGGCTGACAACGTTGCGTAAGTAATTACAAGACATCGTACAAAATTAACCGAATATCATTTCTCGTCATTTCACTCTCTCTCTCTCATTTACTCTTACTCTTTCTATCATTCTCGGTTTTTTTTTTGCCAAAGTCACTTCGCTTGTCACCATCAACGGGCCATCATTTCTCAAGGATCTCGGCAAAAGGTACTTCGCAACACCGAATCTCCCGCTCCAGGCAATATGTCTGTGTGTGTGTGGGTGTGTATGTGTGGCCATGAGTATGCGGCGGTATGTGTCAGTGGCAGGACATTTTTTCTTGCTTTTACCTTCCTTCTTTTTATTGATGTGCAGGACACATGCACACAGCGTAGGGAAGAATAATTTCCGGCTTATTTAAAGTTTAGCGGGCGAACTTTTTCACTTTCCGGGCGCCCTTTGCAGAGGGTGGATGAGGAGGGGTGGGGGGGGGATGGTGGTTGAAGGGGGTGGCCTGTACGTCTTCGCCTTCGCTCATCGAGACAGTGCTAGCTTCTGGCAGTAATTGTAAAGAAATCGTTGTCTTTCCAACACTCCTGCCTCTTATTATGCAAGCTCCACAAGGGATGTTAGCGTGTGTCCCAGAAGGATGAAATAATTTGATCACTTCCGCGCATCGACACGTGATGCATGCATCCTTACCGACAACGCAAACGTGCGCTCACTATTTTGGTTGTTTTCTTAAACATTTCTGTTAAAGATTTTCCGCGGTAAAGATATCGCTTTGCAAACCTTTCCAACACCTCGTCTATTGAAGATGAAAGCGAATGAAAACAAAAAAAAAGCACACACACACACGGACATCTGTTTTTATCTACCCACAAACGCGGGGGTTGTTTTCGTTTCCCAACTGGTGAAAGTATCTCACGTCCCAGCATCCGTTATTTAGCATAATCACATTCCACGGCGTACGACCGACCGGCCGACCGACCGAAAGTAAACTAATTCGTTAATTCGGTTAAGTGTGATTAACCGGCGACGTGGTGTACGTCAGTTTGTCTGCGGTGTTTTACCTTAATTGAATTAATCCACCACCCACCCCGGGCCGGGTGGCATCCCGCAAACGATGGCGTAATTAACGGCGGCACGTACGCTGCACCCTGGCAGGTAGTTCGCTCGCGCCACATGGCTGCTCAGTGACACAAAGCAGGTTAAAATTTTAATTAGATTCCATTGCGTCGGCCGGAACGTCGTCGAACCGGGTGGGAAAACCCCGGGCTTCCTTTCCCGGGTTCGTGCGGTCGGTACGCCACTTTACATTTGCGGTTAACTCCTATACGCGCGTGTGTGTGTGGGTGTGTGTGTTTGTCGGACGATTACCCTCCGCAACCGTCGCTTAATGTTTCGCACGAAGGCAAAAGCCATAGATACAGACAACGTTTCGCACGCGTATTACAAATGCTGTGTGGCAGTGTGCTTGATACCTGATGCTCTGATAATATCCTGCCAGCATAGAACAGAAGGATGGAGGGGGACCGCCAACGAGTGGTGTAGGTGGTGGTGGGGAGCTTTTTAAAAACCACATAAAACGCCGTTACGAGCGCGATGATGATAGGGCGTTAGGTTTTTGAATTACTTCCGTCTCTGCCGTATATAGCCGCTGTGCGGTACGGGCTCGTCTTGCGTTTATGGTGCGGGCTGGAAGTGTTTGCGTGGTGCGTAACTTGCGCGGCAAGGTGTCGGAGTGATTCGCAATCGCTTAATTTCAATCGTGCAGTACGGGCACACACACACAAACACACACGCACACGCGCGTACCGTACTGGAGATGGCTCACTTACTGGTGAGTGTGAGAGTGCGTCAGTTAAAACAGACATCCCGTCCCGGTTACGCAGCACGATAATGACACTGATAAAGATGGGTATCTCTCCATCGCGGGGCAACCTGTGTGCGTAAGCAGTACGGTTGTAGCGTTGCAGCGGCTAGGTAGTAAGTACCCGCTGTCACTGCTCATGTATCGTACGCGCTATCGATACCGTAACGTTCCGTCATTAATTTCGATTTATTTTCTCGCCCCGTCATGCAAGTCCGCACCAGACGTCAAGCCTGGGCGCTACGGTCTCTTCCGCTAATAGTCGATGAATAGTGAATCTTTATTTAATGCCTGTGTTTTTTTTGTTGTTGTTGAGCCTTTTACCGCTTTACCGCATTCACCGTCCGGCCCGCTCCCCAACAGCAACACCACTTTCTTCGTACATCGTTGCCCTCCTTTTATTTTTTCGGCAGTTTGACGTTTTGCTTAGCTACCACGATTGTACCGTACAGTTTCTTCCTGCTACGTGTCGTCGGCGTCGTCGTCGTCGTCGTCCTCTTCCCCCCCTCCCCCCCCCCCCCCCCCCCCCCCCCCCCCCCCCCCCCCCCCCGCCGGTTCAGTCAAACAACAAAAGGTTTGCTATTTACACCGTTTCGCATCCTTCATCTCGCAACACCCCGCGCACAGCCTCCTTTATCGATTCTCCTGCACCCGGCACACTTCCCCTTTGCAACCGTGCGGACGCGACAGGATGGCGCCCCCGTGGTACGGCACAGCACTAGCAGGCACTGCAGCACAACTGTTCGCAGCGGCACCGAAGACCATACCGCTAACGCACATTGGCGAAAGGTAGCTAATGTGTTTATAAATTATCGGCTACCACTACTTATCGCAGATGACGTGGCATACTAACCGCTCCGCCACGGACAGCATTGAGCACTTGGAGCACCATTCGACGTTTGCCATGTATGTGTGTGTGCGAGAGAGAAGGAGAGATTGAGAGGCAGCGAGATAAACGAAGCAAAACAACCGACTACTAACAGCCTAGCGATGCAGGACCGATCTTGTCAGATTTACCGTGCTACCTAGATGCGTGTATTTTGCGTCACACGCTTGACGCGCTCGTTTGACTACCGAGTCATCGCGACCGGAGAGTGAGATAAAAATATATATAAGTATGTTTTTTTCTTGTTCTGTTACCATTCGTCTTCACTGTTGGGCAATACAGCAGACCTTTGGTTGGTGCGTACGTATTCATCTACAGCAGCCCGCACGACTACAGCTTTAATGACTTTAACGTAATGGCGACGGCCGCCCGACCGCTGTGGTCGGTTTAACGCTCGACCGGCAATCGAAGGACCGGATCGATTTCCGATTCACAACGTTGTCGTTCCGTCGTTCCTGCCATTTCCTACTGCCTTCCTTATTTGCCCTTTTTAATGTATTCCTTCACTTTCTTCGCATCAGAGCGCCCGTGTGGGTATGACAAGCGGACCCTTAAAAACAGTAATCGATTTGACGGTTTTTGATCGAGTTTCCTGCACGATCCACCTTCCCCACGGGCAAAAAAAGGGACATCGGAACAGTCGCAGTCAGGCGTGCAGTAGGTCAGCGATTGTTTGGACGCGAGTTGTGGACAACTTTTACCAAAAGACCTGACAACACCGAACCTTGTCATATCGCGATACTACTGTTAGCCCTGTTGGCGACAGATGCTGCGGAAGAAATAGAATTATTTAAATTAAATTATTTTAACATTCGCGGGATGCGGTCGCTTACGTTACGCGAAGGCACATACACACAAAGCAAAAACCAAACCTTTGACTTTGACACACTAACGTAGTACAAACGAGACGGACGAGTGAACGAATGAACATCTAACGCAAACAAACACAAACACGCGGGGAATGTCACTCGGTTCAACTTTCACAATCATGAACCCAAATCGCATAGCACAGCGTGCAAGTATTAGTGTATTAATCGCTTTCAAACAAACAAAAAAAAAAAAGAAAAAAGAAAAACACCAAGTTAAAGCTCAAAATCTCGCTCCTTGCTTCGAACCCGCTCGAACCCGGCACGCTAAGCGAAACAAATGGCGCCCGGTTCGGGCCAGAATTTCTGTCAGCTGTCAGTACACCGATAATGGTGTAGCGAAGGATTTAAGCAATTTCGATTGCTTTCCCCCCCCGGCCCTGTGCCCAGCACCGCAGTACACCAACTCCAGCATGCCGATCGTCCGGGGACGTCGTTCTTTGCCATGATTTCTTCCTTCGGGTGATTGCTCTATCTCTCAGGTCCCGCAGTCATCCTGCCAGTGTATGCTGGCTACATGCCCAGTTGGAAGGTGGCATGGCACCGAGTTTAATTCTCTGCCGACCTCTTCCATTCCCCCCTCCACTCCACTCCACTCCTCCCTTCGCAGTATTACATCCCTCTTTGCACCTGTATCGTCCACGCCTATGGTGGTCCCAATGTCCGTAGTGGCGAAAGATTATTTTTCGTGAGATTATTTTCAATTTCTGTTTACACTCGGCATTAGCAATATGGAGCACCTGCGCAAAATTCCATCCATCCATTTATTTGCACCCGGCTGCTGGCTGCCGACGATACAGAGCACCAGGGCCGAGAACCGAGATAGCTGGGTTTGGGTAGGCACCGGGACACACCGGAACCAGAATTGTACAACCGTAGGCACTTTGGAAAACTTTTCCTCAATCACCAATTCGCTTTCATTTGTACTATCGTTTTTTGGAGTTTTTGTTTTGTTTGTTGATTCTGGGGAGAGTTTTGCTACCAATAGCTAGCTTTAATGTTGTGATTCTATTCAAAATTGAGTTTTGCAAAATCAATTCCATTTATTCCGGTTGCACCGCTTAGTGGGCGTGCGTGGGTATCGGAAAGGAAAAGACCATTTCCCCGTGTTGCAAACCTTCAGTTTGCATCCTGAAACAGTAACGTCGAGACGGTGCAATTTGTCTCCGTCTCTTTGCTAAATAGAAGAAGATGGTCGGGGTTTAGTTTCTTCGCAAAAAAAGAAAATATAGCGAAAAAATGTCATCCTCCATTAGCGCATCCTGTATGCGCGATATGTCATCCAGTTTGCCAAGGTTGATTTAAACGCTTACTGCCTCACGTGCAACGCTTCCCCGGGGGGTGAAATGCTAATGATGATGTGCTCGTTTGCCGTAAAATGTAGCTCCACTGAAATGTGCGGCAACCTCGTTAACACGCCTTTTATTGCAGCGCAATCCCTTGTGCAGCACGGGCCGGATTTTGGCAGCCGGCAAACTCTGGCTCAGGTCAGAACAGGTGCTGGCGGCTGGGGGGGAGGGGGGGGGGGCGGAGGTGAGAATGCAATATGTTTGAGCGTCTTCATGTCCGTACCGGTTGCAAGGACGAACAAATCCAACCCATGTGGTACTCCTTTTATGAGGAGTTTGTACGGTGTTTTCCCGTTTCTGCTGACATCGACAAATCCATCATCCGCATCGTCACAAAAAATCCGTCCACACAGTGTCCCACCGGTGCATGACGCACAGTGCGGCATGTACTGAAGGTGGCTTTTACAGCGGTGGGTTGATAAATTGGAACATTGCATAATTTGGTTGCCTTCAGCATGCGAGTTCGAAACACCCGTCGCGAACCGCACCGCCAGCCTTAGTCCTTAACCGCCGTGCTAATCGCAAAACCCTCGCCCTGCTGTAACGCCCAATCTAGTGTTTCCTTTTCAAATAAGATCTAATATATTGCAGTCGGTGATTTGAAATCTGCGAAGGTTTGCGCTTTTTCCGTCTGGCATGTCTGACATCCTCCACCTTTGCTGGCCTTTGCTATCCGCTATCCGGTTGGAGCGGGTTGTTCCCCGAAGATGTTTTCCACGCACAACACCTGCTCACAACCACGGCTGCACCGTTCCACCTTCGTTCGGCCATGTGCGAGACGCCGCTTGGCGCCAGCTTGATTAATGCATGTATAAGGAAGCCGTGACGGAACTTTTCCAATGAAAATTCACCCGTACATCCCGACCCCGGTGCGGTGTGTGCACAACTTTGTCCGGATGTTTTGGGTCCTCCCTCTTCTTTTACTTCATTCCATTGCTGCTGCTGGTGCTGCTACTTTTTTTGTTTGGTTGCTTGCAAATGATCGATGTTCTAACAAATAACCTTTATTAAACTGATTTCCAATTCTGGCGCAATCATTTAACTTCCCATTTGTCTTGCGCTCCAGCACAATTGAAAGCATTTCGGGTTGGGTTTGCGTGCTCTGACAGCAGCTTTAAGGTTAGCCTACTCACGGTTCCATCACTGGCGAGGCGATGTTTCGCGCACTGCACGCTAAATGCTACGCCGTTGACATTTGCCTAAGCGTCCACATCCTTCAAACCAGTGCCATCAATCAACGGTGGTTAGCGTGTCACGGGCACAACTTGTCTAGGTTCCCTTCTAACTCCACCACCTCTCTCTCACCCCCCCCCCCCCCCCCCCCCCCCCCCCCCCCCCCCCCCCCCCCCCCCCCCCCCCCCCCCCCCCCCGCCCCACTCCCCCTCCTTCACAACCCATGTTTTTTTCCAAACACTCTTCCTGCGTTTTGGCGCACTCCGCTCTACCAAAGGTAGCGTTCACCCCCAGCACGCCTCTTTCGTGTCTTATTAATCGCTAAGATGGAGACACCGTCACTTGGAGAGCGTCTAAAGTAGGTGTTTTCAGCAAGTCGTAGCAGTTGGTTTAAAACTTTTTCTCTCTGTTTGCTTTGGCTATACCCTTCCACGCCATTGCATGTGCCAGACGTTGACGAGGAGATACAAACATAAAAGTGGTTTAATTTACGCTGATGGCGTATGCCGCCGGATGATGCGACTGATGGGTTGAAATGATGCATGTCTCTGTAATTGAAGTGGAGGTAAACTTTACCTCGTACTTTTTATACTTCGTTTTTTGTTTAAATCTTCTTACGTTTGCTGCAAACAATGCGCTACAGCAACAACAAAGCACGAAAGGGTGAAAGAAAAACGCAACATATCAAAATCAGCCTTTCTTTCTTTGTTGCCAGCACCACAGTCACAACAAAGGGCTTAGCGTCTTGCCGAGTGCTGGTAAATTCATATCAAACAATCTTTCTTCTCTTTTTTTTTCTTTCTTTTTTTTTTTGACAAACTTCTTTGTGCTACTGCGAGTAGGGTGATAAAAAAACGGACGCTGTATGTATGCTCTTCATCCCTTCATGTACGATGCTTTGCACCTCTTAACCGTAACATATCCCGTCACATATCCTTTTAGTTGGAGATCTCGATTTTTTTTTGTCTTTATACTACTTCGACTCCCCATGTTCCGTGCAGCATAAAAAAAAAGTAAAGACCCATATCGAATTATGCTCTTGTCAAAAGGTCACGTGGCTTTGTGTGGATTCGTTTACCGATTGGAACTATGTCTCGGTTTATCTGGGAGTTTAAAAAACAAACTGCCTTTTTTTTCTAAGCACGACTTCAAATCAAAAACAACAAAACAACTACATACAAAGTACAAATGAAACCACTGATAAACGTGTGGTAAAAAAAAACCGTCTACACTCGAGACGCTGCGCGCCAATTTCGGTAAAAACGTGCGATAATGCTACACGTACGATCTACTTTCAGGCGCAATCTGTTTGATGTTTGGCGCGGTAGTACGGTTGCTAACAAAAGCCATCCTTAGGCTTCACCGGGACAGGTTTCAAACACATTTGCAGTGCTGGTCGGGCGGGAGCCGGTCTTTGCGGATAAACGCGTAAAACGGAAGCTAAAATTCCGTTCGATGTTGATACGTATGCGTATA
>CM032179.1:8369737-8389092 GCA_018908115.1 Anopheles rivulorum
ACCGTCTACACTCGAGACGCTGCGCGCCAATTTCGGTAAAAACGTGCGATAATGCTACACGTACGATCTACTTTCAGGCGCAATCTGTTTGATGTTTGGCGCGGTAGTACGGTTGCTAACAAAAGCCATCTTTAGGCTTCACCGGGACAGGTTTCAAACACATTTGCAGTGCTGGTCGGGCGGGAGCCGGTCTTTGCGGATAAACGCGTAAAACGGAAGCTAAAATTCCGTTCGATGTTGATACGTATGCGTATACTAATACAATGACATGTCGCAAGGGGAATTTCATTTTAGCGGAATAAGAATCTTTTCCAAACCATCTGAAATAGAAACGCAGTAAAAAAATAAATCTACATCGTAGCGAAAAATTACACTGGCGTACACTCACATGTATGTACAGCACAATATTGGTGTAGCTGGATTGAACGCAAACCCCAAACTCACATAATTATCATAGTGGTCGATTTACTTCAGTCAATAGTAAAAATTAAAGTAAAAACGATTTTGTGGCGTTTTATTGATTTGATGGCGTTCATATGGCGGCAACTCCCATTTTGTCACTACGTTTTTTAATAGCATAATTGTTACATTAGAATTTTTCATTTTAACTATATTTATTTTGTCCCAATAACACGTATTCTATCGTCATACAAAATAAAGTGTAACATTTTTAAGCGCAATCGCTCTCTGCTTTATTTGTTTCTCTCTGCACGACAATGGGTAGAGCACCTCTGTCTTGAAAAATAATCAATAACATCTGTTGGAGCACACATCTCAAGTTCAACTGTCAATTTAAGACACGTCCTGTAGCTGTAGGGATGTACCGAATTCGAGCAAGCGTCCTGTTAAATTGTGCTCGAATTTCATATTGCAGCAAACGTCACGCAGATGTCCTGGCTGTCAAACCGCAACATCACCTACAGCAGGTTCGGAACGAACTTTCACAAGAAAATATGTTTTTGAAATGAAATAATTTTGAAACTGTTTGCTTGCAAGAAAAATACAATGAATATATTCCACTTCGTAGGAAATAATAAAAATATATATTCAAATTGCTTTGCGATTTCAAACCCAAATACTTTTACCGTACAGTTATCACGATCGTGTTGTGGAGCTTTGTTCACAAATCACTGTATCTAAAATAGTAATAATAATAATAATAATAATAATAATCGAAGGCCATGATTTCATAAAAGTTATTAGTACCAAACGTCTAAAATTTAAACTAACCGTTAAGAAAACATTTCTTTGCTTACGTTCATAGCACAACTACTAGTGTTTTAGAAGAGTTTTACGACCTAGCCATTCCGTTTTTGTTATTATGTTAGAACGGACAAGGCCGTATTAGATTTATTTTTACCACGTAGCTGGTAGGTAGGTGACCATGCTTCGGGGGGTCGTTCTGAATGGGATTTCAACCGGTCCGGTCGTGTTGGGACTAGCGCCATTGCCAAATACACCACCGAGGGCTGTCCAATTTCAACAACGTTATATTTTGTTTTTTTTTTTTCTCTGCCTTCACTTCCATATTTCAGCATCAATTTTATCTGTACTTTTCACTGTTGTTAACGAGACCAGCACCTCTGCATCCATTTTGGGGCAGAAGTTTGACGTCTGCCAAAACAGGTCCCAAACTGTCACAACAAGCAGCTGAATGATACCGTATCTGTCGGCTGGGTGAACGGCACGGCTGCTGGTGTGTTATCCATCCACACTTTCTTGTGGTGCTCCGTTGGGTGTTGCGTTTCGGCTTATCCATTCATTGCGCGAATACTGAAATACAGCGGTGGTGCGGTGCACAAGTGCGACAAGATTTTCCAGCAAGGTTTTCAGTGTTTCCCCATTCTCTCACACACGCTCTCACCTCCACCTGTTTTTTTTTTTTATTTAAATTAAATATAATACGTACACATTCGTCGGGAGTTTTAGAGAACAAAAAAAAAATAAAACAGCAGCGCATTGTGCGGGCAGAAGAAGAAGAAAGCAATCGCAAACCGTTTTCACACACCATTTTCGTTTCAATTAGCACGCACCCTTCCCGCCTTATCAACACTTGGTTGGAATACTAGCCTGCATACACCCTTTCTCGTGCCCCCCTGGTCGATAGTTTTGTTTGATTATCTTACCTTCCTTAGTTGCTTGCTACTGTATCTTCCCACTGTTGGTCTGTCGGTTTAGAAGTGGTGGTCTTTCCAAGCGAACGAGACGGCCAAACCCCCTATTGTACGGTGCTTTAACCACACGGAAGAGGGAAGGGTGCAGTGTGAACCGGGTGTAACTGTGTGTTTGTGTTCGTGTTCGTTGTGCTCAAGTGTTGTGTCTTCTTTAATCAAAACACGCGTCCCAATCGATGTAACCAATTCTATTAGCAATGATAGCGAATGAAGCATATCCAAATTTCAACAACCAACCAAGAAAACAACCAACCGAACCAACCAATGCAACCCCGTATCAACCTCCCATATAAATATCTCTCTCTCGCTCGCTCTCTCTCTCTCTCACTCTCTCGTTTTCGATCACTCTTTTCTGTTCTGTTTCATATCGTTCATTCTTGCTCCTTCTCTCTCTCTCTCTCTCTCTCTCCCTTTCGCTGTGTCTGTGTTTTAGCACTATTGCAATATTGCGTACACGCTACGTACCACCTGTGTTTGATAGTAAATCCAGTCATTTTGTATTTTTTTTTCTAAATCATCTGTGCTAGTGTGTATGTGTGTGTGTGTGTGCAGTATCGTACACTGCCGGTCGTAATAGTAGATTGTAACTAGTGCAAACAGAAACGTCCAATAATGTTCGCCAGAGCGTTCGATCGAATGGGGGGAAAAATTATACCGTCTCGTGTCACATGGTTCATGCATTTGCATTGTTTTCGGCGCACACACATACACGCACATCCATACACACCGATGCATTCGTAAACGCAACTCTCCATTCATTCATGCATTTGCCACGTTATGTTGTACTGTAAGCATGCTCGATGTTATGCAAAGAAGCACATTCGGTTCAACATAATTCCTTACCATCTGCCCCGGTCCCGATCACACGCACACCACTACAAACTGTTGACGGGTGGTGTTTACGATGCAGAGCAGTGCAGTGTTCAAGCCAAATGGTTTAACCTTTCTTTTAACCGGATGCAGCGTTGCACATGTTGCTGCTTCACGCAGCAAACGTCAACCGACGATGAAAGTTGATTTTGTTATAATTTTCTTACCCGTCTCTTTCACCAACAATTTATTTCCCTTTACAGACAGTTACCGAGTTAAACCTAAAGCAAGCTGAAGTAGAAACTGATCGACGAAGAACATAAAACACCAGTTTTGCGTGTGTGTGTGTGATTTTTGTTTTCATTGTACATTGTCGATGTTTCGTTTCGTTTTGTTCGCATCGTTGTAAAATCTAGAGAAAGACAAAACCATCACCTTACTGAAATATTACAAAAAACAACAAACAAAAACAAACAAAAACAAACAAACAAACAAAACAAATCAAAAGCGTCCAAGTCTACGTCAAACCGTTTGCCGGGGCCGTGCACGGCCTACACAAGTGTTGTTGAAGAAACATTAAGACAAAATATTAGAAAAAAGATATAAACAAGATGCTTCTCAGCAGAAATAAGTAATTGTTGATTTTACTTTTCGTTTTGTTTTTACTTCCCTCCCTGTTTTCTACGTCCCATTTTCCTTACATTTGATGCAACCATTCAGTTTTCTATCACTCGTTTCCATTTGCATCTCACGACAATGCATCCTTGTGTTAACTTGGCCATTATCTGTAGAAGCTAACTGTGTTATTGGTAATGCTACTTGTGACAAACACACACTAACATACACAAACACACACACATATATATGCTGCATGCTGCTCATCCTTACTCATCCTTGCCCTTATGCTGCGACAGTAGCACAAGCCCTTAACACAAGCAATCGCTAACCGTTCGTCTTTAACGATCAAACAAGTAGCACCACAACATCAACACCTTGAACCTTGTGCCTAATACCGGAGTCTAGAAATGTGCCATGTTAGCTTGCCCTTTAGTTTGTCCTTTGCCAATTCATTTTGTTTTTATTTCTGTCCAGACATCCTTTCGCATCCATCTTCCTGTAGACCAAAACTAACCTTAGACCGAACAGGTATTTTTTTATTCATAGAACCCCTTTTCCACCCGATTCCAGTCCATCCCATTCCTCCAACCCACTAACACTGCATAAAGCGTTGGCACAACCTACCTACACGTTCTCATCGTTCATTGCAGACTCGGCAGCATACGCCCGGCGAAGCATCTAAAGCTCGACAGCATGGACGCACCGGCCACGTCCGATATCGTCATCATCAATGGGAACTCTCATCCGGATCTGGCGAACCTGATTGCGAAGTATGGCAAGCAAAAAAGAAAACCCCCTCTCCCGCAAAATGATGGCAACGAAGAAAGGCCCTTTTCGGCTTCGTTATTGATCAAACGGACCATCGGACTGTGTTTGCCTTAGCGGTCGTAGCCATCGCCGCATACTTGAAACACGGTAGAAGGAAATGCAACTTTATATTTATATCTATATATTTTGTTTGTCTCGTGCTTACTTTCACGTGCTGCTGCAAGTCGGCTCGGTGTGGCGAACGGTGGATGCGCGGTTTATCACAAAACGAATCGCGAAACGATGGTGGAGATTGGCGATTCCGTGCGCGGGAAGGATATCTATATCATACAGACCGGAACAAAGTGAGTTTCTTTTTATTGTTGCAGATCCGCTGCTGTGGAACAGCAGGAGAGTGTTTCGTTTCTACGTGGAAAATGAAAGGGAATGAATTCATATGGACTGAACAGCGAAAATCTAACGCTACGAGTGGAATATTTTCCTGTATGATATTCGTTATATTAGATATTTATAATTGCTTTCGTTTATTATTCACTAAAGAATGGCCAGGCGATATATCTTAAGTACTGCTAATTGGTAAGTTGAGATGGAATATTGCGAGTAAGTAAATTTTGATGGAATGCCTATGAATCTGTTAATGAAATATTGTCGAACTAACGAATCGACCAGCAAAAAATTACTAAAGGCCACGCAATCTAACAAGGTTTAATTGGTCCTTCGGCAATTCGAGACTGTGCATTGCAACATCAATTCTTCATTGGGATATCAGTTGAACGAGACTTATTGCAGAAGTATGCTATAAGGTGCGATGACTCCGGCAGGAGTACAAAGCTCGAAGTAATGAGAATCCGTTCGACGATACAGTGTTCATTAAATCTCACGTGTTTGTGTTTGTGAACATTTATTTTGTAGTCTATCAATTATTTCATTGGAGTATTCATAATCATTATTCAGAATTAACTTACTAGCAATATTAATCGAATCCAACCAAACGCTATTAGCATTGACGTAGGGCGAACAAAAATGGCCAACGACCAGACGATTTTGTGTGTTCACTCACGTCCAGCTTGCCAGGTTTAACCTGGCGATGTGGGTTAAAAGAATTGTCAGACAAACTTTGGCCATTTTAAGGGACAGTAATATCTTGTAAATCTTTCATAAACCTTCATCTGGCATGTGATTTGGATCAAAAGAAAGTTATTTCCAATGCAGCATTTTTAACAAAATCAGGTGAAACTGTAACGTACCGTTTCCACCTATCTGCCAATGAAAACGTTGTCCAGACACAAAGAAGCGCGATCTAACAAAGCATTCTGCCCTTCTGTCGCACCAGAGACGTAAACAACAACATCATGGAGCTGCTGATCATGGCGTACGCGTGCAAAACCTCGTCGGCAAAATCGATCGTTGGCGTGATCCCGTACCTGCCGTACTCGAAGCAGTGCAAAATGCGCAAACGCGGTTGCATCGTGTCGAAGCTGCTGGCAAAGATGATGTGCACGTCCGGTCTGTCCCACATCATCACGATGGATCTGCACCAGAAGGAAATCCAAGGGTTCTTCGACTGTCCGGTGGACAATCTGCGCGCCTCCCCGTTTCTGCTGCAGTACATCCAGGAAAGCATCCCGGACTACCGCAACTCGGTGATCGTCGCCCGCAATCCGGGCTCGGCGAAAAAGGCCACCTCGTACGCGGAACGGTTGCGCCTCGGCATTGCGGTCATACACGGCGAGCAGAAGGAGTCGGAAGCGGACGAGGTGGACGGCCGTAACTCGCCCCCGACGCTGCCGAAGTCGCGCACGATGGACGTATCGGGCGGCGTGCCGATCCATCCGGCGAAGGAAAAGCCACCGATCAACGTGGTCGGCGACGTCGGTGGCCGGATCGCGATCATGGTGGACGATATGATCGACGACGTGCAGTCGTTCGTGGCCGCGGCCGAGGTGCTGAAGGACAGGGGTGCGTACAAGATTTACGTCCTCGCGACGCACGGTCTGCTCAGCCAGGATGCGCCCCGGNCAACTCGCCCCCGACGCTGCCGAAGTCGCGCACGATGGACGTATCGGGCGGCGTGCCGATCCATCCGGCGAAGGAAAAGCCACCGATCAACGTGGTCGGCGACGTCGGTGGCCGGATCGCGATCATGGTGGACGATATGATCGACGACGTGCAGTCGTTCGTGGCCGCGGCCGAGGTGCTGAAGGACAGGGGTGCGTACAAGATTTACGTCCTCGCGACGCACGGTCTGCTCAGCCAGGATGCGCCCCGGCTGATCGAGGATTCCGCGATCGATGTCGTGGTCGTGACGAACACGATACCGCACGAAATACAGAAGATGCAATGCCACAAGATTAAAACGATCGATATCAGTATTCTGCTGGCGGAAGCGATCAGGCGCATACACAACAAGGAATCGATGTCCTATCTGTTCAAAAACGTTACACTAGAGGACTAGAGGTGGCACACGCAAACACACACACACACACACACACACACCTACACGAAACAAACCTTCCATGCCGCTTGTGTGTGTGTGCATTCTCGTTTCCTTTATCTTCTGTTGCCCAACTGTACCTGGTGTCTTTGCCGTAACGCATTTACACACCAAATTAACACATGAAAACAACCTCACGCTGTTTGCAACAGTGGCAAGAGGTATACGTAAACAGGCACGACAACAGGGACCAAAACACAACCACAACAAACAAACCGCCATTTTCTCAATGCTTTTATCTATAGTTTAACTAGTTTGTCGTGTGTGTGTGTGTGTGTGTGTGCGCGCGCGCGCGTTTGATTTTTTGTTTTGTTCCACCATCTCATACATGATTTTAATGTGAGCTTTCCATTTGTTCCTAACCCTTTCGTTGTCCCATTGCGTTACCGTGTTACCGTAGCCTGATGTCCCAGCATTCTTCTAAAAACTAACACAAAACTGTACACCAACACAAACACACACATTGCAACAACAACAACAACAACAACAACAAAATAAGCTCATCAATATGATAGTGTAGTCAATATAGTGTAGCGTTATAGGAATGTAAGGATCCTGCTTGATGCAACGATCGGTAAAACAAAACAAAACACAGCATATTAGCAAAAGCAAAACCCTACTACACGATTGCGAAGATTGTGCAAAGCAACGCGAAAGGGTGCGAGAGAAGCAAACGAAAACAAAAAAAATTTACCAACCTGTTACGTTTAGTTTTCGTCGTTTTCGAATCCTCAACCCGTTTGATTGTTCCCCCCCCCCCTTTTTTTTGGCTTTTTAATTTGTTCGTTCTCTCTGGTGAGGAAAACTAGCATACGATAATGTAGGCCGATCTGCACTGGATCAATAAAGTACACTGAATGATTTTGGAATTTTATTCCGTCTTCTTTTAGATAAAATTATGCGTTTAACCGCGCACTCTCTTGACCGATGGATGTTACCTGCGGCCCGATAAAGAAAGTGACAGAACAGGTTCGTTCGCATCTTCTACATGTAACGCGCCTGAAGGAGGTGGGTTATTTGAGAAAGTGAAACAAAAAACTATAAACAACCGCCAAGGGGGAGCCTCAGCCTAAATTTTACACCTTTTTCGTTTGCGTTCAGCATAGTTTTTTTTTTTTTGTTTTTGATCATAATTTCAAATGTGACAGATGTGACTAATGTATGTATCAGTGTGTGGTACTGTAGAGTAATTATTTCTTTTTTTTTCCCACTTTGCTGTCTAACCTGCCAGCTGTTCTTTACTATGGTAATGTTTTCTTTCTATTTCTTTTCCCACTTTTTTTTGGTTTATATATATTTTATATATATTTTGTTGTTTTTTTTTTTTTGTTTGGAAGTTTTCAACATCTCTGTATTTATATGCATTTCACAAAAAGGGATCTTAAAATGGTGCTCCTATGCGTGCTCCAACGATCTGTAGGCGGCGATTTTTTCCATTGTTCCATACCCGTGTGTCATTTTAAACTCCATCGCAGATTGAAAGGGCCTGTGGTGTGGTGGTGTGATGGGATGTGTACGTGTACGTGTATGATGGTGGTGGTGGTGGTGTATGCCGTTCGTCGCTGTGTGTTCCCGTTTACATCTCGCAGATCACCGCCGCCAGCCGGAGGTCTGCTTCGTCGGCCATGCGCATCGTCACCATTGCCTGATTGTTGTACCGTCCGCTCGAGACCAGCCGGACCGAGGTGGTACCGCACAGGATTGTCTGGTCCAAATCCATCCGGCCACGGCTACGGCCACAGATTGTGCTCGCACGTGCCATCTGATGGGAAGGATCCAGACCAACCGAACCACCGATCTCGAGCTTATCCTCCGCCCGGACACGTTCACACTAGAACGAGCGGAAAGCGATATTATGATAATGAACCTGATACACAGTCTCCTAATAGCCTGAAGTTAGTACATTAGTATCAGTATAAACTTTTGACACCATTCTGACGTTTGTAAAATGATCCTCATCGCCGTTGACTTAAAGTCTTGCCCAATAGCAAAAGCAAACCGTAAGATGTACGAAAATATAAAGACGAATATGCCGCGAGGTGATCACAGCCGACCGGTTTCTCAAGGAAGACTCAAATAATGTTCACCAACACTTCGCCGACCGTCCACCAATATGTTTGCGAGCAACGAAATACATCCTATCTCTGATCCAATCCGCTGACGTTGATGAGTTCGTTCCTAGCAGCTCATACTTCCAGCATCCTGATCACTTCTCCCATCCAGCGTCCTGAGCAACTGATGTACTAGAGAGCGTAATGAGTTGCATGTCCTAGATTGGTGGAGTTGTCTAACTCTCAAGACTTTGAGGTGGTACAGTATGGTCAGAAGTAGGAATTTCTGCAGGATTTTCCCAAGAGCGAAGATTCAAACGAAAGAGCAGGATGTCTAGCTGCTTGAAAAAGATACGTCAGCCTGAGATATATATATATAACCCAAAGATATGGTAATTCTTCCTGTTCCCAAATCTTTCAATTAGTCGATGTTTGTTAAGGGGCAAGCCATCAACAGACTAATCTAAAAAAAAAAATGTCACCAATTGATTGCATCCTCGGAAGATCCGGTCTACGAAAGATCGCAATGAACCTAACAGATAACACTATCGAAGCTAACCTATATCCATTCCGTACTTTCGCCACTCTGAAGCAACGTTTGGTTGAATGGTTAAAAGTTTAATACGCCATTGTATAAGTAGTGTACCAGGTGTAGGCTTTAACGGCGAAGAAAGAGAAGTGTTATGTCATCAAAATAGCATATGGAAGCAGACGGGAGACTTGCCCGACAGGAGATACAATTGTTTGGTAACTTCACAACAGTAAGCAGATAGGTACCGGAGCGACCGAAGAAAAGGAAGGAACAAGCAACCGTTTGCTAACAGTTTCTGCTACTAATGGGTTGAGCTTCGTTCCGTTTCTTCTCCCTTATTCCGATCATCGCGTAACAAAAGGTTACTTACGTAACGGACACTCTCGGTAGATTCTCCTACTTCCAGTGCAATGACGGAAACGACGGCCGGAAACAATGCAGTCAGTGTACAATTTCTTCGCTGTCCATAGTTACGCAGCATGTAGTAGGGTGCCAAACCTTCCGCCATGATGTTGCAAGCTGAAAGACAAGGCAAGCAGGTGTTGCTTTTCTTTCTGTTGGCTATCGAACAGCAACCAACGTTGGGAATGCTCACGTTTTGGGTTGTAATGGAACCGTGCCGATAGTACGAATGATCCACGCTCCGGTATGCGATACTGCACCAGTGCCGCGTTCTGGCTCGAACGGAACACCCACGCATGGGAGGCGGCCGAACCACCCTTGACCGGCCACGGTCCACCGGTCTGTTCGGCGCAGAACTCCTGCACGCGCAGTTCGAGCGGTTTGTCGTGGTCGCGTTCGCCCGGGAAGTATTGCCCATTCAGCTCCCAGCCATCGACGAACGCCATCAGCCCGCCGGAACGGCACTCCACATTCACCTGCTTCATCGTGATCTCGATGGTTTGGTCCGGATCGGCCACGAAGTAGACGCCGCAGACGGCCGCGGCATCCGGTTCCGCTTCCCGCTCGGCTGGGTGGCTGGCCGCACCTTCCACGGACACGAGTTCCGCCTCGCCAGCCGATCCCATCCAGTGGGCGCCATGCTTTGACGTCGATCGTACCGGTGGCAGCTTGACGAACGAAAATTCGCCCTCCTCCGACGTGACGTGCATGCAGTCTGTTGGCGAGGTAAAGGATGAAGCGTGGTAGAAGAGGGAAACGGGCACAAATTGTGTTTTGCAACAAAATGGAACGTTTGTCGCTGGCATTGTGAAGGCACGCCATCAAGTCAACAGCAAACCAGCCTGTCAGCTGCACGCGATTTCGCGCAAGTATATTGACAAAANCTTTGACGTCGATCGTACCGGTGGCAGCTTGACGAACGAAAATTCGCCCTCCTCCGACGTGACGTGCATGCAGTCTGTTGGCGAGGTAAAGGATGAAGCGTGGTAGAAGAGGGAAACGGGCACAAATTGTGTTTTGCAACAAAATGGAACGTTTGTCGCTGGCATTGTGAAGGCACGCCATCAAGTCAACAGCAAACCAGCCTGTCAGCTGCACGCGATTTCGCGCAAGTATATTGACAAAAACGTTCGTAATTCCCGCGTGGCGACGTGTCACGTTACGAGCACTTCAAACTTCACCATGGCCGGGATAATTCCCGGCGTAATGGATCGGCATGTGACGCGCGCTCGCCCGGTTGCCCGGATCATACCTGTCACATTCTGCTTTCTTTCCACCTTGCCAACAGGATGGAGGGGTGGAGGGGCGGGTGTTGGGAGGAAGGAGAGGATTTAATATTGTAGAGAAATTTCACTTGAAGCTGAAGTGCAATCGGGCCAAGTGCTTTCGCAACAATTATTTCTACAACTCCCCTTCCCCCTTCTTCCTACACCCAACCCTTCCTAACCACTTTCTAATCCTGAATGCTGTGCGCTCTTCATCCTACTCTGGCGCACTCCTCGTGAAGTTCACGTCCACTTACCCGTGATGAGATGTATCTTTTCCTGCGGTGCCGTTTGCTCGAGCTCAAACGATCGCCGTACTGCATGCCAAGCCTGGAAGTACAAGTAATGATGATGAGTTATCCAGCTTTTTCCCCCTGCTAATCCCTTGACGGGATGCGAATTTAGCACGAGGACATTTAAACAAACAATATAACAACTGTGGTGCGCTACCAGGAAATTATATCTTCGGCAGAACAGCAACAGCTTCCGTACCGCAGAATTGACTACCGCAGAATACGATGGGCATATATCTTAATCTGCTACAATCCTTCATTCTTTCGTGGTATTTCGCTTATGTGTCTCAAATTCAAATCAAGCTCAACTTATGCAACCAAGGAAACAAATTTCAAACATCCAATTCTTAATAGTTCCTCAATGTTTTAGTACTGCCCGAAAGTACTCACCGATAGTAAAGTGTGACTTGCAAACTGAGCCAAAAAATACTAAAACATGTTTGACATCTGTCTACAACCAAACTCAATGTAAATTCTCTCAACATTGTTTGATCGTTTGGAGTCCCGGCGAAGTGTCGGAATGCCTCAGAATTTCGGAATGTTCCAGGGTGTTGAGTAGCATTTCCAACGAAGTCTGTATATTAGTCACAACGCTGCACCGCCTTCGCAACACTTACCTGACATTAAAAACTTAAAACTGAGGCTAGAAATAAAATTGTGCGACAGAAGTGGCAATGTGAGCCGACCTTTTACAAATAAAGAAGGACTCTTGTCGTTCCTGACCGATCCCAAAATTCTGGAAAGTATTTAATAGAAATTCTCTTAAAATAGTCTCTCCAGCGCACTTTTGAAGTCTAAAGATACTACCAGAGGTACCCCAGTACACCTCCTTTTCGTATTCCGTTAGAACGTGGTGCTACACAATCATTGAGTGATTCTGCGAATATCCTGGAGGATTTTCTCAGGAATCGGCAAGCTGTGCCGAGCCTAATGCTCCAATATTTGAACTTTTGCTGCTATGTTATCAGACTTTTCTCTCTCTAGCAATAAGGAGCTAGCAATTGGGATGGATGGCTTAAAATAGCCTCCTTAGCGGGGGTTGAAAAAAAGGGTTTCAATTACCTGCAGACAAACCGTAGTAATGTAAAATAAAAGAACAAAAAAGAATGGCAAAATCAACGGACCAATAAATTGGCTATCGAAAGGCTTTGCAGGGGGTTTGCTTGACTTCCCACGTGATGCTTAGAACGAATAGAACCATTAAAGAATGAAATATCTCTTGCCCTGCCCGTCAGCAAACGGGGACAAAGGGAGATGACAAAATTGATGGCCGAGTAAGTGTGCGCAAAGAGCGTCAAAATGGTGAAAAGAAATGTTACTTTTAAATTAGTTTTTCCACGCGGTGTTTTTTTGTTCCCTTTTGTGCGTGGCTAATTTTGTTTCGCTTGCAGTGAGCGAGCGTGCCCACACTCAACCAATTGCTACCAGGCGACCGAACCATCCATCGAGCACGAGGAGACGCAAAGCGCAAAACCCCTTCTTTTGTCTTCTGGAGCGCACCATCACCACGAGCAACCGGAAGCAACGTTTAATGTTGTAATTAATTTGCGTACATTTTTCGCTTTTTTTTCTTCTGCTGCCGCTGCTGTTGTTGTACTGTGTTGGTTTTACCTCTATTCTTGCCCGCGAGATGCACAAAAGCGAAGGTAAAAAAAATTAATTGCAATCACCGTCACAAAAGGGCACCAAGTTCAGCCATTTTGTTTTTTGTTTCTTTTTTTTTTTTTGACGCCATTTTACACCGGTGTGTTGGCAACGAAAAGGAAATAAAACACAACAGCAAAAAAAACTGCAAAACCGCACCTTTTCCAATGAGGAGAGTGGGGAGGGGGGTATGCGGTGGGGTAGTGGGAAAAAAGTTTACAAACCAAGCGACGCCCGGGAGCACCTAGCGGGTACGCGACCACCGCGAAATGAAACGCAAATATAACACATAATTAAATTGTGCACAAATATTCAATTTCCCTCCAGTTTGCGTTCTGCCGATGGCCCGTGGGCTATTTAGCTAAAGCTACAGCAGCAAAGGGACGGCGAGGACCCGGGCGCGTGGTGGACCCGCTGTTTCACGCTTCTTGCGGTACGTCCAGGTGTTCTGGGAAGATAGGGTGGCAGTTGTTTTATTGCAGTTTGCAACGTTAAAGTTGATGATAAAGTTGTTTGTCCGTGCTAGGCACCTATTCGCAGTAAAGCTTGTATTAACATTTCACATTCTGCGGCTGTGCTTCAGGTCTTTTCTTCTTTCTTCTTTTTTGGCTTAACGACCTACCTGGGTCATGCCGGCCATCAGATGGCTTACTAGCCTATTAGATACCACGTAGTTGCATAGGCAGTGCTCACTACGGGGGAACGGTCCGGATGGGATTTGAACCGGGTCCGGTCGTGTTGGGACCTAGCGCCTTTGTCAAATACACCACCGGGCCACCCATGTGCTTCAGGTATGAAAGGTATTATTTTACAACGCACTCGTTTGGCTGGCAGGCTGGCAATTAAGTTAAAACCGTTTCCCTGTGGGGCTAGCCCACTGGGTAGTGGGATTTTCTGTTTGCTTTGTTCCCATTACTCTTGCAATAAAGCTTTTCGCGCGCAATTATTAAGTAGCTAGCGTCACCTTCGCACAATGGATGTCAGGATTAAAAGAAAAACAACAGCAACATATTTAAAATCTTATTGTTTTTTAGCTCGGTTTTCGTTTAAATGTTTACTTTAATACACCAGCTACTACGAATACTGGTGTAAATAAAAAAAACACACACACACAACTTCGATTCTCGTTCAAAGTGCAAAGCGATTGTTTAGCTTCATCTCAGCTTAAAGTGGGCAAGACATGCAGCCTTTTTTTTTTGGTTTGTTTGTTTGTTGGGTATTTTATTGCTTTTGTAGCATACTTTAGCTGAGCGGTGCAATAAGAAACAGCAATACGAAGCACGGCAAATAGCTTATAAATAAATCAAATCGTACACCGGTTCAAGATCACGCGCATGGTTTTGGGCCCAAAATTCAATTATGTAAAGCGAACCATTTTTGCCCCCCNTTTTTTCCCCCCCCCCCCCCCCCCCCCCCCCCCCCCAAAAACATTACTCATTGTGCGCAATCTTGGCAAATGCCGCTCGGGCAGCGGTCCTGCCCGAGTACCGAGTAGCGAAATGCAAATGAGGGAACCATTTTCTCATCGTGGTTCGTCTACCTTGCGCCTTTCCCGTGTGCGTGTGGGCTGCCCCGTGCTGGATGCAAATGCAAAAGTCTCGTGTTTCATCATTTTAAAAATGCTGGCAGCGCAAAGGGCAAGCCAAGCGGCTGAAGGCAGAAAACCGATCCCACCCACGTACATATGTGTACACTTACAATCGCACACACGCACGCACGCACGCACACACATACATATAAAAACTTCCAGTGCTCGTTGGTTCGCTCGTCACATATGTATGCGCTCATGAAATATGCAGCAAAACGCTTGGAAGGTTAAGTGGTTCCTTGCGGCACGGCAAGGATGTTGGGTGGGCAAACGGGGCAAACGGGATAACGAAACTGGTAAGGTAGGCTACATACAGCATGGTGCGGTGCCCAGTGGATGCTGGTGTATGCAACAGGTGGTGCGAACCGAACAATTGGCCGGATATTTGTTGCAGATGCAACCGTTGTGTTGTAGAAAGTAAGAACGGAACGGGAAAAACAAGCACTACATTAAGCCTACCTTCGCCTGGAAGCAGAGGATCAGCACCTGAAAAAACAACATCATAACACCCCGCATCGCCGCCATCCTTCCTTCCGTCGCTGTGCGTTTCTCCCACGGTCTGGGATGGGATCCTTACTGTTGGCGTCAAAGGTAAAGTTAGGAGAAGGAAGAAAAAAACAAACAGTTGCAAACAGTTTAGCATAGCAAAACGATGGGAAACGTGTTGTGCTTTTGCGCTCTTCAACAGCAAAAAGGCAAAAAGTTAACATTAATAGGTAAAACGAAACAAATAAACTGACACGTCAAGTTTTTGTTGCATAACTTTGGGCGCTTTTAGCGCACAAGCTTGACTAATTGGACCGATACCTTTTGTGTGTGTGTGTGAACAAAATTTTATCTTACAAAGTTACTATTTTACGATATCGATAGCAGAGCGAATGCGTAATTTTAAGAAACAAGAAAAATAAATAAATAAAAATGTAAGAAATGATTGAGTTTGTGAGCTTTATTAAATCTTATTTGATCTCATTACCAAATCTGACCACCGAAACCTCTGATACCTAAAACAAGCTTCCAAATCACTCGCACGGATGTTGCTGTTATTAATTGCGCACGTTATTGAAGTTGCAAAAACTGCACTCAGTGCAATATTCAGTTCGCTCAGCACCGTGTGCTTTAAGCTTTAAAACCCGAAAATATGGTTGTTTTTAGAAAGGTTTTAGAAAGGTTCCCCGTTGCAAACCATCGCCAACACACGATCACGCGTACGATCGGAACCGCAACCGCAAGCCGGATCCGCAACGAATCCACGTGTGTTTGCCGAAAGCACACAATTTGCGCGTTGCCCGCTACACCCGCTGGGCACACTTTCGCAAACGCAGGTACGCACACACACACATACACTCACTTCCGGAAATCGACACTACAGTCGGCAATCGGCGTATTTTGGGACGTTCGTGTTTGATCGCAAATTGATTGATGGCGGGCACTGTTTCACTGGCGCACTGGCGAACAGGCGACCGTCTTCACTTGCACCGGGGGACCGCTGACACTCAACCGGCAGCATCCGGTCGGACAGTTTCAGCGAATGCGACCCAACGGCGGCGGTTGGTCCCGTTTTAAAGCGTGCGAGATTTGCTCCATCAACCCTGCCCCACCCCGCAACAACCACCCCGACCGTTGCGCGCATCTCTCGCGCACACAAAGAAACACCAGGCGTCTCCATCGGCTGCAGCATCTCGCTCGGGTGGCCTGCTCGCTCTTCGTTTGCCTTTTACTCCCGCTCTGCGACGGATACCAAGCAGTAGTGCGTGCCTGAACTTTAACTTTAGCACTCTCTCTCTCTCTCTCGCTCACTCGCTCGCTCTCTCTTTCTTTCTTTCTCTCTTTCTTCACGAGCGTCACGTTCTCTAACTGAAAGCATGCTCCTGATTTTACGATTCCTTTCGAATTGTGTCGGTTGTTTTTTTTTTCCTGCCATTTGCTTACAGGGTTTCAGTCCATTTTTCCAAAAACAATGAAGACGATGCTGAAAGTTTGTATCACTTCAATAGCGAGAAAAGGAAAGGTGAGACAAATATAGCTTCCCGAAACAATTAAATTGTTAATGATTATGTAAAATGTAAAATCCTTCTGAATTCTATCGATCTTTTACCAGCCCAGTTTGCTGGAACGGTTTCAGCCATGTTTTCTGAAGGAAAATACAACGATTAAGGGGGAGTTTTCTTTCTATGTTACAACGACCATAATAATTATTTATATTTTTAATATTTAAAATAATTTATTTAATATTTATTCAAATTACTAGATTCGGAGAACGATCCGGATAGGATTTTGGAGCGGTCTTGTCGTGTAGAACAAATCGTTTCTCCGATGATGTAGGTTTTATCACTTGTTACCGTACCGTACAATATACCGTACCGTCATATGAATGATACCGAACAACCCAGACGCTAATATAATTATTATTATTATTTAAAAAAAAGAGGAAAAAATACGTTGAGCGTTGCACGTACACCGTGACAAGCGAATCGTTTATGATCATTTGTCGCTTAACGTTGCGATAAGTACGCGCATCTGGCGACGAACCCTGCACTAACCAAGCCCATATGGGAATGTTATGACAAGTGGATGGACCAACAAACCGAAGTGTTAAGCCACTCTTAACAGAAGCGACAAAGGCAACGGAACAGCCCCATTGCAGATCAACCCGAGCCCGAATATTCGCGTTCGGGCAGATATTTCTATTTCTTTACACACTCTATGCCGGTCCGGTTCCATACGCATCGCCGTAGGCGGACATTACATTGCTGTCCTCTTTAGCGCACACCGTCTCACACCTTGCAACAAACAACGATTGGAAACGTGATCCCAGCACCATACGGTATCGGAAGCTGGAACTGGAATTGAATGACGAAAATATATATATATATATATACATAAAATAAAAATGGACAAACTCTCAAGCGCATCCTCGTTTGGGGCGCGCTTTCGATGCGAAAAATCAGAAGAAAAAAAATCCGATTGGCTAAGCTGCACTATTGCTTGCGGTGTCCTTTGCCTCAGACAGAGCGATAGAGCAATCGAAGAAGAAAAGACAAAACTTTTGCTAAACTTTCACTCGCAATGGTCACATCACTCTGCACTGCTGGCGTTTGCACATGGGGAAGGCAAAAAGGGGCCGGCCAATGTTGGAAGGATCACAGCCTCTGGTGCACAATAGTCAACAGAGCACTGCACAGTGAAGGGAGCGATAATATTACAACACTTTGGATCCGATCTGATGATAAATGTTTGAGAAAGAATTTGCAATTAAACGGTTTCCGAAAGATGGCGCAAGATGGTGGAAGATGGTAACAGAAGAAGAAGTGTGCGTGTGTTTGGTTCGTGCGTTTCTAATGGAACAGATACTTGTTTTGGCCCTGTTGCGATGAAGGACAGCAAACATGATACGATGGTTAAACTGAAGGCGAAAGGGCGAACAGAGAAGGGAATCAACATGAAACGATGCTGTGCAATGTTGTCTTACCGCTGGCATACATTCAGGCGTTTATTTTTTTCGAATTAACATTCTATTTGTCCACAGCGCCTAAATGTATGTGATTCGTCTTACAAAACAAAACTTTCCCGCTATATTGTCAACAGAAACATATTAGTTTGATGTATAGAGCAATATATTAGATAAAAACCATTTTTTCATGGTGTATTTAAAAAAAAATGGGAATGACAAGGATTTCCAATGGATCGGCTACTTGTTGAGCCGGATAAAGGACAACAGATAGCTACAAAGCGAACAGGTGTAGTGGTAAGGTGAAATTAGGGGGAGGGGGGGGTGCAGGGGAGAGGGAGGGGTTATGTGGAAGACATTGAGCCAATTTGTTCCGTTATCGAATTGCAACTACTCAACTGTTCACTCGTACCACCCACCTTCCGGGTGCTCACGCCCCCTTAGCATCTCACCACCGTATTATCACGTCCCATACGCGTCGCCCACGTCAAACGGAACAAAACTTTTACGAACAAAACACGCACACACACACACACACACAGACATGAAAACAAATAAACGATATAAACACACAAACTCGATGGAAAAGTGTGATTTCGTACGATCGAACAACCCCGGCACGGTGGGCACCCTTACAGGTCCCGCGCGTCCCGTACGCGTTGTATGGTCGTGCTTCGATGGTGGTGAACAGAAAACGATATTTTCGGATTTTTTATTACCCACTCGGTTGCGCTTCCTGTGGGCAAAGCTAGAAATAAGGGTCGGTAGAGGAAGAAGAAAAAAAAAACAAACAAACACTAAACCATTCCTCCATTGCTAACGGGGCGCAACTATATTTGCGATTTTGCGGGCAACCCGACGAAATGACACTAATGACAAGCGTGTGCGATAGCAAAAGCAAAAGAAGCGGAAGCGGCACTTAATAAATAAAGCGATAAAAGCTCGCTCGCGTCCAGGCTAGAAGGGCAAACTGCTTGCCAGGCGGCTGAGAAATGGCGCCAGCGTACTGTCAGTGCGGCGCGGTCCATCCGCGTACAGCCCTTCGGCACGATCGTACAGCAGCGGACCGGCATGCGGATGCTGGTGGAACGGGGGCGGTGGATGGTGGTGGGCCGGTGCGGGGTAGTGATCGACGGCATGGTACAGCCCGTAGTGCACACCAGCGGATGCGACCTTTCATTGCCAGCCCGGCCAGATTCATGGATGGATGGAATGGAGTTGAAGGTTGTGAAGTTGATTAGTCGCAACCAAGCAGCACCGGAATGCTC
>CM032179.1:8426014-8439252 GCA_018908115.1 Anopheles rivulorum
CGTATGCAAACCAGATTTACCGGCAACAATTATTACAATGAGGAATGGGCCATTTCGAACGAATGCCATTTCGTACGGTTGGCGCAAATATTAGACAACCAAGAAACTAGTTAACACAGCGGCAAACAGTACGAAGACATTCAGTAACGTGCGGGACGCTGTGTGCGAACGTGTTAGCAACAGAGTAGATTTCGCCTTTAGTTCTCCCCCGTGCCCAATTCGTACACGTACACGGCAAGAGCGGCACACACTCGCATCATCGTGCCCAGTCAGCAAAACTGGTACACCGCATCTTCGGTGCATCTCATCTCGGCATACTTCATTTCGTCCGTCACTCCCACCGGACGGAACCTGCCCCGGCGGCGCCATGTTCTCTGTAAATATTCATCCACTTACATCTTTCTTCTAGTGCTGCATCCAACCTGTTCCATACTATACCCCTTATCCCACTATTTATCTCTTACTCTCTCCCACCCTCTCTCTCTCTCTTTATCCCTCTGTTTCTCTCTATCTCTACCTTTATATCTATCACTCTTGCTCGTCTTTCCCCCCCCCCCCCCCATCCGTACCATAGTTTTCATGCTCATGTGCGCGACAATTGCGTTGCTTTGCGTGGCAGAAGTTGAACCCAACACACCCGACTGTTGTGTGTGTGTGTGTGTGGGGGAGGTTGGATTGATTGGATTCGTAGCGTTAAAAGTGCAGCGTGAAAATTGTTTTTGCATTTTCCATCTGTTTTTGTTTTGTTTGTTTTTTTGCTCGTTGCATGGCATTGCCGTAGGCCGTAGGGTATAGGGGCATTCCCATTGTATTAGTGCGTGCGGCCGGCCGCCCCACCGGAACCGCCAGTACCCCCAAATGAGGCTGTTACCCGTCTCAGTAGACCCCAATTCGATACGATAACCGTAGAGTAAGCGCATATTCGCATCCATGCTATACGTTTATGTAAGTACGATAAAGTTGTTGTTTGCTTTCTGTTTCAGCTTCCAATTGCTACCATCTGCACGCTGTTTTGTTTCGCTTTTGTATATGTTTTCTTCAGTGCATTGTGCCGCATTTCTGTCATCCTTCTTTGGCATATTGCTGTTAGCAACATTAAATTGTTAAAATGTGCTGTGGAAGGGTTGTTTTGCGGTATGGCAAACACACCTCACCGGTAGCACATTTTAAGGAGCTTGTTAACAGGTTTATATCATCCATTTGTTCGATGCAAGCGTTGAAGGAAGGAGTAACGTGGCGGTAAAAGAAAGAAAGGAAAAGAAAGGGAAAATAGAAACCAAAACCCTCCCCATTTGGTTCCAACGTCCTAATTACTGTTCTTACTTGCCAAAAACGCTAATCGCTTTTTGATGGCAAACTGCTCGGGTGTGGTTTTGTAAATGGCTCCGCACGGAAGTACAATCACTGCGGCGAGGACCGGTTCACGCTATGGGAGTGCCACTTTTAACTGATTGATTCGCTTTTGAATGGAGACGCCTGGTGCTTCATGATGATACCGAGACACGATGGAGGCGCATGGTATATCATCCATCCATGGCCAATTACGCCCAAAAACGCATTTTTTAAACATAAACACTGTTAACGTGTCATAAAAATGTTTTATAGCGCTGTGTGTTAACTTCCCTCCTTTCGAATGGCTGTCTCCGTATGTATACTTTTACTCTATTGCGTTAATATCGTAATTAAGGACAACGTCTTGTGTTGCCTTTGCCAGGGAGAACAATTTTATTTGCATGCTACCACTTTACCACTGCACATTCCTGTGTTCGTACTAGCGTTCGTGCCGCAACCACGTATCTGGCACGCTCGTTCCCGAAAGCCATTAGTGTGATTACATTTTTTGAAAGAAATCTCATTAAAATCGCTTAGCCGATGAAAAAGCTAGCAATATTAAAGAAAAAAAAAATAAATAAACAAAGCAACATACATAAGCTCGCAAAGTGGAGAATCAATAAAAAAGTTAAACAGTCGCTAACGCTTTGCGGGCAGGAAATTATGCCAACAATTTGTACCCTGCGCTCCGTTTCTGCCACCGCGGGCTCCTTCCTCGTTCGCTACGTTTGCCGTTTTGCACTTGACTGCTGTCACTGTGGTTTATGCTAAATATGTGCCTGTACATATATATATATATATATATTTCACCATATTTTGTAAAAGTGTAAATGTGTGTAGCGCATAACAGCACCCTGTTCGTGTTTTGACAGCTTTGAGGCTATTGCTGGCAGTGCCATACTCCCACACGACCAACGCACACACGCGACACGCCTGCTACAAGTTTATCTCGCATGTAATTTAGCACGTATCTGTGTCACGTCGCGAGAATGTTTCGTGTATTCTTCCTCTCTCTCTCTCTCTCTCTCTCTCTCTCTCTCTCCTCCTTTCTTTCATTCTGTTCATCTGTGGCATCCGATTCATCACGCTAACCGCCATGTCGCACCGGTTGTCGCTATCTTGATGCATGACATGTTTGGCTTGTTCCTCTTTCTGGCTGTTGTTTTGTGTACCTGTAGCCTATTTTGACCTCCACCTCCACGAACCCACCTTCCTTCCGCCCACGACCCTCATTCACCAGTCGTTTCGGTCAGTATCGGTATCTCTCCCTTCCGCACACGGGAACATTTTCGCTCGCTGCAGCACTAAAAGCGATACATTCGCATACCCAAAAAGGCAAACATTACCCGTAGCGGTTGGTGCCCACACACTTACGGACGGTGTGAAGGTACGATATCGTCCATTGCTTTCGCTCCACCGCTCCTACAGTATCCGTGGCTGATGGCCGTGTCGAAATAGCGCCGTTAACAGCTCCTTCAATGTCCACTCGCGGGAAGACGGCAATACCGTACCAATTTTATGCTTCACAGTAAAACGCGGCTCAGTTTTTCTTCGCAGACCTTATTAAGGTGCTTTTCCCTATTTTTTGTTACATGCTTTCCCCCAATCCACCATTGGGTGGAAATATGCAAAAAAAAAAAATGAATATTTAAATTACACGCTAATTCTTACCTCTCCCTTTCAAAATGGGTTTTTGTCCTCAAAACGGAGCAGAACAAAAGAAGAAAATAATGTAACCAATTGAGACGAGGTCAGCGTGCAATGAAATGAGCCGGTAGGGTGTTATTTTTTTTTTGCTACGTCGCTACTTTCCTACCGTGAATTGAATAATTTGCCGCTGTAAAACTGTTTCTTTGCCGCCACTAGTGACCCGTCACGCGGGGCACTAAAGCAATCAAACAGTGCTGAAGATTGGATGCGGTCGATAGCGCACACCTTGAAACAGCAAAGGGAACCGCTTGAGTGTTCAAGTGTACTCAAGTGGTGGGAAGAGGGGCCGATGGAGAGAGAGAGAGAGAGAGGGGAGAGGGGAGAAGGGAGGGGTGGAGAAGAGAGTTAAGAAAAAGATGACATACTGACATCCTTTTTATAAGTAAATTTGTTGCCGTTGTTGTTGAAGCTCAACAAACGATAAGGAAGAAAATGGCCCCGAATGGGGCCCGACAGTGCGGGCTTTCTGGAAATTCCGTTTTACTGCCTTGCGAAGCACGTAATTATATTTAACAAACAAAGCAAAACAAAAAAAAAACAAAGCAAAAGGCTGTGGCCCGAGCGGTGGCCCCCTTTGATTGTTCAGCTTACATGTTGAGTGATATGATTTATAGCCTGGCAAAAGGCGGAGTTTCGGAGCGTATGTGGTGGATGTCCTAGAAAAAAAAAAATACACATAAAACCGAAAAGCAAACACCGCGGCTAGTGGCGTCATCTGTCGCTTCTGGTTGGCATATAAATCGAACTGCGGCTGCGTCGAATTTCCGTTCGGTTTTGTGCTTCAAATTGTGTCACCTGAAGCGTCGAATGTAGCCATCCAAGAGGGAAAAACGAAAGGGAGATTGGATCGAGCGAGCGAGCAAGCGAGAAAGCAAATGTATCGCATGTGCCGATGATCGTGTGCTCCTGGTCACGGCACCAGCAAAGGCAGCACCATTACGCGTGTGCGGGAGTGAGACGGAAAGGGAGAGGAACCGTCAATCGAAAGTCGATTGGTTTGGAAGGGGGGAGGCGGTGGAGGTTGAAAAGGGAAGGAAGGAAGGGGGAGATGGAATGGGGGCTAGTTTAAGAGGGGGGGGTTGAGGAAAAATGGGAGGATGGGAAGGATTTGTGGTGCAAAAAAAAAAAGAAAAGAAAATACACTCACACACACACAACCAAAAAACGAAAGTGGGTTAACCGAAATCCGTGTCCGCGCTATTCGGGCAGGCTTCGGATCCATCGGAGACGACCTCTACCAGTGAGTTCTACGACGACGAGTACGACGACGAAGACGACGTCGAGGACAAACGCGTACAGCAGCCGGACCAGCGGCGGCGGGTACGGGGCAAAGGTGCAAACAGCGTCAAACAGTACGCCGGAACCGAGTACGACGACGACGACGACGACGACGGGGAAGCGGACGAGGCAGAGGAGGAGGCGGAGGCGGGATTTATTGGCTGGACCGACGGGGCGAAGGGTGGCCGGTTTCTAAACGGTACCGAACGTGCGTACCATGCGCTAGTGGACGCATTTGACGAGTCTGACCAACCGGACGGGAACGCCAGTCCACCGTACATTGGGCGTGTGGCCGTGTATAATGCGAACAGGGCCAGTGGCCCAATACCACCGACATCCCTGCCCCGTCCAGCTGCGGTACGACCGTACGTGCGGCCCGGCTCCCGCTTCTATCGACGCCACTCGCCGCTAGAGCCACCGTCCGTGCACGGTTCGTCGCTTGCCTGCTTGCGTGAGAAACCACCGGCCCAGCGGCGGTACAGCAGCTACACCAGCCAGCAGACAAAGCACCAGCAGCAACACCAGCGCGAACCATCGATCTCCTCACCGGGCAGTCCGGCATCGAGTGGGGACGGTCCGAAGCAGCTGGTAGCAAGGAGCCGCTTTCTCGCCATGTCCGGCGACGCAGACGCCGTGCGGACCGAGCACGAACCGGACCGTGCGAGAACGCCCCCAAACACTTCGGCAGCGATCGGGGGCACCAATACCGATACCGGACCGAGCGACGCACAGCCGATGTCGGTCGATACGGTGGTCGGGTCCGGTAGCAGTGCCGTCAATTCGGGCCCGCCAGTAGCATCGACTGGCTCGAGCGCGACAGTGCCGTCGACAGCAGCGCACGCACCGACCAACAGCAACGGTACCAGCCAGCAGCAGCAGCAGCAGAATCTGGTGAACAACAATCACAGCAACAGCGCAGTGGACGCACCGGGCGATACAGGTGTGACCGGGTCGAAGCGCGATCTCAACCCGAAAGGTGCGACACTGGTGCGCAGCAAGGAGTCCGTATCGCCCCTGCCGCTGAAGCGGCCGAACGCGCCAGCCAACGGGCTGAACGGGACCGGCGGTAAGGATACGAACAACAACGCACCCGGTGACGGACACCGCAGCCCGCTGGGTGCGCCCACGCAATCAACCAACGCAAACGGGCCGGCACAAGCGCCCACCAATCCCAACCAACCGACGCGCCCGATCGGCGGCATCAAGGGGCGCAAGGGGGGCGGCTGGAAGGCCAGACCGGACAGTGAGTCGTTCGGGAACGCGCTCAACTCGCCAACGGACGACGACGAGCTGCTGGCTGGCAGCCCGCAAACGGTCCGCCGACAGCCGATCAACGTCAATCCGGTCATCACGCGGGATAAGCTCGCCAGCTCCGGCGCTATCGGTGGTGGTGGTGTTGGAAGTGGTAGTGTAAGTGGTGGTGGTGTTGGTGGTGGTGTTGGTGGTGTTGGTGGTGGTGGTGGTGGTGGTGGTGGTGGTTGGGGACCAAGACAGCGTGGTGGTGGGGTGGTCGAGCGTGGTAGCCGCATCCAAAGCCCAGCCACCGGTACCGTGCCACACCTGCACGGTGGGCTAGGTGGCGGAGGAGTAGCCGCTGGTGGAGGAACCGGCGGGACGTCGATGGACGTTGGGAGTGAGGGTGCGTCGCAGCCAGCCGCCGCTAACGCGAACGGTATCGGAACGGTTCCGACGGGCGGTACCGCCGTACCGGGTACAGCAGCAAGCACGCCGGGCACCGCCCAACACCAGGGTCCTGGTCCGGTACCGGTGAAGCGCAGCCAGTCGCGAAACGACGTGCTGGACCTGGACAGTGTGCCCGGACCGTCGGGCCTACTGCCGAGCAACCCGGGCGTACCGGGCACGATCGGGGGCAATCCGCAGTCACGCTACTCAAACCTGTCGTTCTGGAAGGCGCGGCGGGTGCTGTTCTACCGGAATGGCGATCCCTTCTTTCCGGGCGTCGAGTTCCGGTTCAAGCCCGGGCGGGACATCTGTACGCTCGAGGCACTGCTCGACAAGATCTCCGCCCGGATGGATCTGCCCCGTGGTGCCCGCTACATATTCTCGATGGATGGCGACCGGAAGTACTCGCTCGATGAGCTCGAGGACGGTTCCAGCTACGTCGTCTCATCGTTCAAGGTGTTCAAGGTGAGTCGGTCGGAAGGGGAACCCGGGCACCCGGGGGGACGACGTCCAGGAATGGGGGTAAGAGCGGGCAATCAGGGTCAGGTCGGTTGTGTCAAATGTCGGTTTCTAGGTTAGGCTTCTATACCACCCCATCTGCAGGTTGAACCAAAAATACACACACACACACACACACACACACACACACAAACATAAAAAACACATACGAAAACATGAAGACGACCCCAGTATCCTGTAATCTCGTGCCTTTAGCGTGGTAACCCCCGTTTGTATTTCTTCGCCCCAAATGGGGGAATGCAAATAGGTCAGCCAGGACGTTCTGCCGTGATGCGGCTCCCTTAAGGTGTTTGGTCAAGCAAAATTCTCCTTCTCTTCCCAAACGCGGTCAGTATGTTGCTCAATTATATCGAGGGCTACAATGAGAACCAAACGCGAGGGTGAGACAAAGTTGCTATGTGTGCGTGAGAGAGAGAGAGAGAGAGAGAATGAGCGAGAGTGTGTCGGCGCGCCCTAAAAATGACCACTGGAAGCTCCCAGTGGTGCGAACGCGAGTACGGGCGGAAAAGTAAAAGTCGCCTTCGGGGTCAAAAGTGGAACAGTTTGCATGCCTGTGATTAAGAAGACGACGTGCTCCGTGTGCAGGCGTCCCCCATGCAGGGGTTAAGAAAACAGTATTATCGATTTTCCAACCCCTTGTGTGTTCGGTGTTTGTTTGTTGTTTGCCCGACTGACCCGCGGGGATGGCTTTTGATTATTGTTTTCATTTTCTTTTTCGCGGGAAGATGTTTGCTGTGCTGTAATGCAATGTTGCATATCTTCCAATGCCTTGCCAATTTCCATTAGCATGATTGGATTTAGCATGATTTATCGATGTGGTAGAGTTCTCTGTTCTCTGCACCAAAAAAAAAAAAAGGTGCGGTGAATCGTTGGGTTTTATAGCATTTTGCTTATTTTGTGTTTTTTTTTCCCATCAAACACGGTTACAGATATTGAGGACGTGTTTTAATATTTTCCAATTTCATGTTCTTGTGGTAGTACTGTCTTAGCAACAAAAACAAAAAAAGGGGAACAAAAAATCCATTGCGATCTCGTCGATTAGCTAGATTGCTTGGAATTAGAGGGCGGTCATTCTAGTGATCCAGTTCGAGTGTCCTCCTTTTCCGGACGCTCGCGGCATAAATCGCGGCACGATGTTTGGTGGTACAGGTGAAGGAATTTACGACACCAGTAAAGAAAGGAAAGAAAAGGCAAGTACCAACTTCACACACGCACGGTGCGCGGTGCAAATTGGTTGCCGGACCGTCCTGGCAAATGGGAACAGGGTCAAGCAAATTAATTCCTCATCGACACGACCGGGGTGTCGTTCGAGCGGGACAGCACATACACCACCGCAAAATGTTTCGCCGTTGAAGGCACCCTAACCTCATTTTGTTGCTCGCGCGACCGATTCGCACGACTACGCACCGATGAAGGTATGGGCAGGCACGTCGTGAAACGCTGCCAGGACCGCCAGCTCCTGGTCGGTAGTTTGCGCAGACGTGTCCAACCGGTAGCTAACAGCGGGTAGTGTCAAGCACGGCCCGGCACCGTGTGCTTTGTGTTGTGTGAAAGTTTGTCTCGCGCGGGGGTTTGTCGCTTGACCGGGCGCGCAAGTTCACCGGAAGTGGGATCGCACACCGAAGCACATACGGGGCTAGTAACACATACCACTCTTCCGATTTACTTCATCCCCTATCTTCTCTTTCGCTCTCTCGCTCTCTCCTATCTGCCTATCTCTGCTTGTGCTTTGGTTTGTGTGTGTGTGTGTGTGTGTGTGTGGTCATGTGTGTTCTTTGTGCAGTGATCTCGATTGATGAAAATTGACGTGCGTTTACTGGTAGGTGACAGTTCTGGCTATAAAGTTTATGGTTTTCATGTGTCAAATTTGAACATTACAGGAGTTTGCTGCATTGCCAATAATAACATTAGAATAACATCAATAGAAAGCCATCTTGAAATGTTTGAATTAGGATGAGTTTTCTATCAACAGCTATAGTACACAGTTGCCACAAGCAATAAAACTACTGAGTTTACTTGTTTTCCAAACGTTTTGCAAACTAGAAAATAACGTTAGAAAAGTTTTCCGAGTCTGGTGTATGTCCACACGTAATGTTTTACAGAGGAAAGTTAAACTAATTTTGATATAAAGTGAAAGCTCCCGTATCGCTACGGCGGTTTCGTTAAATGGATCTAATTGTGAGTAGTCAAGCTGTATTGGAATGTTTGCTCGCCAAACATGAAGGAAAAATAGGGTCGATTTTTTCCCGATTGCCAAACGAAGCAAAACACGAACTAGGGGAGATAATTTCTCCATTCACCGCTCGGGCAATCGGCCCAATCGGAACAAAGTAAACAGTGCGCTGACCACGTGCTTGGGGGTTGAACTCGTCCATTCGTCCATTGTTGTGCTTGTTTTTCTTGCCCCCAACACAGAATTTTCCCCACGCTGCATTTCTCGTTCACGCGCATGTGGCACTGTGTTTGCATGTGTATGCGTGAGAAAGAGAGACGAACATGTTCATGTTCGTAAACTATCGTTCGGTCCTTGTTGTAACGACTTCGTGACACGCTCGTGTACGAAGCATGGGTTTGCTTCGCGTTTCGGAAAACTCGTGCGCGCCCTCGTTTACGCCGATATGCCGAATTGATAAATACTTCCATTCGTTCGCATTCGGTGCGCGTTGGTCGCAATCTGTTAAAATGAGCCCCAATTGAGATCCATTTCCTTCTGTTTGTCACACTGTGTTACCAAAAAAAAAAAAAAAAAATGAGTCCCAATTTTGGTACGGAAGCCCATAAAATGAAAGAAACGAGGAGAGCGTAATGACCACCGTTCTTGGATTGTGAAACGGTGTGCACCGGACGTCACAAATGACAGTCTGATAAGCGAAAAAATGGGTTTTCGGCAATTTTTGGACCGCTGACAGCGCTTCATTCGTCTGTTTCATCCGTCACTGTCGCTTGTGCGGCGCAGCAAAATGGACGTAAATTGCCCTCACCAAATAACTGTTGAGGTTATGATTTGTGTATTTGCACTGGCTCAAGGACGGGACCGGGCACGGTAATCTTTACCTTTATCCTAGATCCATCGCCGCGTTGATGTTGATCGATCGACCGATCCATCGTTGCGCGATGAGGAATGGAACAATTTCGTTGTTTTGGGCAGTGGTGTTCTAATGTTTTCTTTGCCTGCTGTTGAACTAAAAATTATTCGCAAAAATAAGCCCAAATTAGTCTCGCTTGAGAGCGGAAGGCAACGATACAGGGACACCTATGCTTCAAGGTTGCAGAAAAGGTGCTCGAGGTTGGCTACAATTCTCACGCTACATGTTTTTTTTCCTTTCACCTTTGCTTGTTGCAAAATTGGAGCAACACGACGGTTGTTATGCGGGCATGATTTTGGGTAATTTGAGGTTCTTCTTTATCTGCCAACCTTACATACGGCTGTCAGGTAGCAAACAGTTTAAGGCCTTTTGAAAATGATCCAATTTTATTTTGTTCATTCTCATTAGAAGGCCGTATACCTAAACTGATCCAAATTAAATGTAATAGATTTGACAAGTTTGCAGATTGATAATGAGCCTGTCAAAAAACAAAGTGGTTTAACTATCTGTGGTTCTGTTTCATAGTGCGTGTGGCACGCGGTTGGGGTATTACTGATGTATGGTTTTTGTCTCAAAACGCTCTGTACTTTGTAGTTATAAAGAACATGAAGCTAATTTTCATTATCCACACGAGGGAAAATTATTACACAATTAATTTCCTGTATTTAACAACTGTCAAATCTTTTCCTTCCTCCAGTAGCGTTTAGAATCGAGTATTTCTATCAATCGATCTTTCTGTTTCTTCTCTATCTATGTTTCTTTCTCTATCTGTTTCTCCGTATACTTTCCTTTCATTTTTCGGTATTTGAACCCGTCTTCGCTTCAAGTGTCCATTTTACGACACCGGTGTTTCCTCCGCTGGGGAAGCGCGACACCATCGTGCAACGGTGAGTTGTCAGCGATTTCGTTCTCCGTTGCACGATCTGTCACACGTTTCTTTCAATGTTTATTGTTTTTCATTATATTCTATCTAACTCAACCACACATAAACACACAATCTGTCCGATACACTGACAATTGGTCAAAAATAAAGATAGCACACAAACTAAGCCACCAGTTGTAGTGATTGCATGCGTACACGTGAGTCGGAGCGGAATGCTTATTCCTCGTGGGCAGGACTACTCACACTCATTCTCCACACTCACGCACTGTGAAGAAGATCGCAACATCTCATTCGCTCATCGCCGTTACACTATTTAAAGTGTACCAAAAAGTAATCCGAAAAATAGAGATACCACAGGGCAGTGTACACAAGTTCATCTTTATGTGCGTCTTCATGGTCATACCTTAGATATATTGCTGTCTTCGATAGAATTTTTATCTTTCATCTTAAAAGAGCCGATACCAGGTTCTGACCTAAAGCCCGCAAGTTTAACCAATAACTCTGATCTGCCGGAGAAACGATTCGAACACTAAGCCCTCAATCTTCTACTACCGTAGCTTTTGCTGTACTTTAAGATCATGCTTTCATTCTTGGGTTCGGAACTAAGCTTCTGTGTCACTTAGATCTGCGATCTACGGCTCAATCAATATGGCCGATCAAAGTACGCCATCTACAGTCAAAAGCTTGAAGCGATATTTGAGAATGTGACCGATGACCTAACGGTCGATAGGTCACATTCAAATCGACCGTTGAAGAATATACAAAAAAAAAACATTATTTGTGTTTTATGTCATAGAGTAGTTCCATAAAACGTTGCATAGGTGAATACATATGAAAAATTATAATCAGACAAAATCAGTTACTAGCCACTAGTCAAATGATGTCAAACCTATGAATGAAAGTTGCCTGTAACCTATTAATTTCAACGTTAAATTACAACTCTTTTTTTTCGAGAAGAAACTCCGTTATGATTGTGCTGCTTTAAGCTTGATTGTTTGTATGTTAGATTTTAATCTAGATTAATTATCCACCGTAATAGACACTTAATGGACCGTTAAACGACTTTGCGCGTGTATCTCATTGTTTTAATCGAGCTCATCAATCAAAACCTTCGCCTTTGCAACGATTGCTACGATTACCGGCAACATTTTCATGCTGATGCACACGAGGGACACTAGCGTGGATTATTTTACAGGAAAAAAAAAATCCACACCTACCGACACACACACACCGGTGCAGGGTGTGTACAGTTCCGCCCATAGCAACACCCCTGTTCCGGGTGGGCGGAATAGGCACCCGAAGTAAAGCGAAATCTGCAAACGCTTCATTAATCATATTTCGCTAACGTGTTTCGAAAATTTGGCCGACGGTGAGTGAAAGAAAACGAACCATTCATCGTCTCATTTCCTTCATTTTCGTAGCGCGCTGTAAGTAGGTAGGAAGAATGCCCTTGTGCTGCTCACTGCGTCACACCGCTCGCATGTGTCAGCATGATCGAAGGGGTAAAATGGGTGGCAAAAAATGACCGATTCGGTTGGTCAGCATGGCCCCGAAAACCAATCTCGTCCAAGGGCTCTCGGTGGCCGCAAACGCACGACCATGGCAACACAGCGTGGCGAGCTGGCAACCACCCAGATCTGTCGTGTGGCACGCGCCCCGGTTCGTTTTTCGTGTATGAGTGTGTGAAATGGGGTCTTAAATTGCTCAAATTTTCACCAACCACCGCCCAAGGCCACCTTCATCGCTGGTGGTGATGGTGGGTTCTTGTTGCTTTCTTACCGTTCCATTTCAAAATTGGTGTAACTTGCGGTAAACGGAAGCATGAAACAAGGAACGCCAACAGCAGAACCACCAAAACGAATAAAAGAGAAAGAGAGAGAGAGAGAGTAAAAGAGAGAGAGAGAGAGAGAGCGAGAGAAAGAAAGAAAGAGAGAAAGAAACAAAGGTGCAAAATTTAAATACATTATACATCGATGCCGCTTTGCGGGTAACTGCTGGAAATGAAATCGATGGCCTACCTTTAGGCGCTTGGTCACTTGCGGTGAGCACAATGGTGGTAAGGCGTGCATGTCAATAACGGGCAACGTTGCTACTTAATCATTCGAAGGTCGCAAAGCGAGTTGGGGAGGTGGTGTTGGCGAGCGATGAGGGGTGGTGAGCAGTTGATATCGCATTTCGATCACGCCATCCTGTGCAACCCTCTCCCCCCTCCCTCTCCCCCCCCCATCCACCTTCCACTCTCCATCTAACCTTTCCTCCACTTCCTTGGAGGGTCGTCATCTTCGCGCCACACCAGGATAATGACTGGGCTGCACTTTCACCTGCAGCCGGACCGGGTGCGGCGTTCGCTTTCTTCGATGCCGAGCAAGATCTTATCCGTGACCTCGACCACGCTTTGCCGCAAGGAAAAAGCGCCCGGCGTGCGGCAAATGACGAAGGCTGCTGAACTGGGAATATGGTTTGAAATATGGTGGTGCCATCACATTGGCGGACCTGCCACGGTCCGCAGGTCCCACTAATATGGGCGAGACCTTCAGAAGGTGTCCGTGCGATCGTTACCAGCAGGCAAACGAGACGAGGATTTATGGGCCGTGGGCCACCTTCCTTTGACGCGTTACTGATTTTCTGGTCGGTCGCGTGAACATCTCGCCAGAATTCCAACCATTGGCACTCCATTCCATTTTGTTCCCTCGACGTTTTCTTCTTCTTCTTCTTCTTCTTCTACTTCTTCTTCTTCTTCTTCTTCT
>CM032179.1:8442182-8502887 GCA_018908115.1 Anopheles rivulorum
CCTGGTAGCAGCACTTGGTGTTTTGCGTGTTGCCGTTTTGCAATCTTGCTAGCGCGATCTGCGGTGCTCGTGTGCGTACGCTTTCCAGTTCGGTGCGTTTTGCTGTGCCGCGAGGGTTACTGCTTTACTTTGGGTTTATTTATTTATTTCTTCCCCAAAACTACTACTGGTAGGCTGCCCCGGTGCCTCAGATCTGGTGGGCGATGCCAGTCAGCTGCTGCGTTGCCGTGCAGTAACATCGTGCAAAACGTGAACCAACGCTCCCGGCCGCGAATGTTCGACAGCGAGGAGGAGTCTGCGTTCGTCATACTGACCGCACCGATGTATCATCCGCACCATTATGGAGGTGGTGGCATCGGTGGCATCTACAGTCAGGTGCGAACAAACCGCTCATTAGCTCAAGCTGGCAAGTTAGACACAGTGTTCGGCAGTGTGTGTGTGTGTGTGTGTGTTTGGGGGTTTTTCTTCTTCTTCTTCTTCTTCTTTCCAACATTCAACCCGCGGGAAGCAACATTTCAACACTCTCAATCGCATTGGTGACGATTTTACCAATAGTGAAACATCATTTGCTACTGCATCTGTACTATTTTAGTGCTGCGAGTTTGTGAGAAGTGTGTGATCCTGTTTCCCTTGGTTTTTCTTTCCTCTTTTGCGCTAAATGATGTCGTCGCCAAGCAGTACTTTAAAGTAGGTTGGCCCACACCGTTCCCATTCGGTGACAATATATACACACACACACACACACACGTACACACACATATATCGGTGTGTTTCCCTGTGTGCTGAAATCGAAAAGTTGTTCCTGCTGGACGTTGTCTGCCTGCTGTCGCTTTGCATTGGGCGGAATGTTTGTACGGGCTTGGGCAACCCGGTGCAAACGTCTACCAGCAACCCGGTGCAAACGTTTCCGGTTGCTGTGGACGGAGCCTGTGAGCGATGGCCTAGTGACATCAAATAACGAGGCAGGGTTTGGGAATGGGGCTGGTGACGAATAAATTATGCTCTCAACCGAGTGGCTGCGATGGTATTTCCACTTGCAAATTGAACACACACACACACACATTTAGACGTACATGGTGGTACAAAAAAGGAAACGCTTCGTAGACGACGGCCTGTCCCTTCCCTAGCGGTGGCACTCTATGGGTAAACATTGTTTGGAGGATATAGATTTTTCTGGTTGCCGTTGCGATTTATAGTCATCCGAGACAACAAGGCGATTTATAGTCATCCGAGACAACATGAGTGCAAAGCGAGCAGAAGGCAAAATGTGATACTAGTACACGCGCGACACATAGAAACACATTTGGCACAATTAACATCCGAAGACGTCACAGAAACGTTGTGGCCGAAATTTGTGTGTGTGTGTGTGTGGGGGTTTTTGTTTCCCCTTGGGGCTGGACGTTGCCAGCTGGTACCACAAAACTTACCCGTGGCACTCGGGCAAACCACGGTTGCGAACGATTCGCGTTCGGCCACGCGCACGTCCGAAATGGTGCAAAATTACTGTGTTTAAGTCGGGTCGGGCGAAACGAAATGACTTGAGGGTGCGATTGCATGTCGATAGCTCACGTCACGGTGCTAGATGTAAAGAAAGAAAATCACATACACAACACACACACACACACACACACGCACAGAGACATTCCCAAGGACTTTGCATTCGCGGTTCGTCGCACGGGCATAATAAAATTTAAATGGAGTGGCATGGAAATGGAAAAGACCAACAAAACCACAAAGCAACAAACTGCCACTAGAGGAGAAACTGCAATAAACAAACCGTCGTTAAAAGCGCGTAATGGGGTTTTTTTTTTTGCTTCTCCTGCCCCAACCACAAACACTGGTGCAGGATATGTGTGTGTGTGTGTTTGTGTGTGTGGTAAGCTTAATAAGCTCGTGCCTAAAGCCATCCCTTTTTTCCCATCCTCTGTCTCACTTTCATGCACGCTGTCTCTCGGTGTCTTTGTGTTACCTGAATGCGGACACATTCCCCGTCGGGATCGCTTACGCAGCCGGCCAGCTACGGCAAAAAGAACGGCGTGTGGTACGCATCGCCGGGCAACCAGGGATGGGGCAGCGGTGCGGGCCCGGGCCGGCTGGGCCGCAAACCGTCCGTCACCGAGGTGGACAACATGCCGTCCGGCAGCCTAAAGCCGAGCGCTGGGCGCGTTATTAGAATAATCAACAGTCACGATCACAGCGTACAGGTACGTGGTTTGCACGGTTTTGATGGTGCCCGTAATGTAATGTGCTCTTTCACCAGTGTCGCGTGCTGCTGAACCTGCGCACATCGCAACCGTTCGAGGAGGTGCTGGAGGATCTCGGCCAGGTGTTGAAGATGATCGGAGCCAAAAAGATGTATACCAGCAACGGGCAGGAGGTACGCAGTTTCTCGCAGCTTCGCAACGAGTTCGCCGAGGTGGAAACATTCTACCTGAGCAACACACCGTCGCTACCGGTCGGTGCGCTCGGGCCGGGCGTAATTCCACCGTCGCCCGGTCGTCGTTCACGCTCCCGGCTCGGCGGTTCCGTACCGGACGATCTGTCCAAGACGACGGCTCGGCAGCGTGCGCGTAGCAAGAGCCGCCCGCGTGTGCTGTACGCGCCAGAGAACGAACTGGTCCGTGCCTCGTCCGACTATCCGCTGCTGGACGCGATGAAGGAGGAACCGACGCGCATCACGATCCGCGGACTGCGCCGTACGTTCTATCCGCCGTTGCATCATCCGCCGATAGACAACGCACCGCCCGATAAGAAGCTGTCGCTGTTTTGGGTGTAAGTAACGGCACCAGACTTTGGTAGTGTCGAGTGTCGTGTTTGTTTGGTGCTATACCCTGCTGCTTGCCTCTTTTCTCTAGGCATGGTTACCGTGGTATCGATTCCAAACGCAACCTTTGGGTGCTGCCGTCGGGTGAGCTGCTCTACTACGTTGCGGCCGTTGCCGTGCTGTACGACCGCGAGGAGGACGCTCAGCGCCATTACACCGGCCACACAGAGGACATCATGTGGTAAGCGACCCTGCGATCACCAGCAACAATACCCACTCTCAACCTTCGCCCTCTCTCCCCCCTCTTCCGTCCCTTCCCTCTGTTCTCTTTGTCTCTGCACCATCACAGCATGGAGGTACACCCATCGCGGGAACTTGTCGGCTCGGGACAGCGGGCCGGCCGGGACCGGAAGTCACAGGCGCACGTGCGCATCTGGAGTACCGAGTCGCTTCAGACGCTGTACGTGTTCGGCATGGGCGAGCTCGATTCGGGCGTGATTGCGGTCGCCTTTTCGCAGCTGAACGGTGGCAGCTACATCCTCGCGGTGGACGCCGGTCGCGAAAGCATCCTCTCCGTCTGGCAATGGCAATGGGGCCATCTGCTTGGCAAGGTGGCGGTAAGTGAGACCGGCATTACCGGTCGACCTAAATTCTCTAACCACCTTAAACGCGCCCGGCTCGGTTGCTGCATTCATGGCAGAAGACAAAGTTTTTCTATCACTTTTTTTTTTCTTTTCGTTCGTTTTCATTTCCCAAACCGCGTGTTGGCCGCGGTTGTTGGGAAAAGGCATAATTGAAAACTTTTCGCCACACTTTAACACCTAGCGTGTATGGGCCGGAATAGGGAGGGGCAATGAAGGTGTTTGGTAACCAGAACAGTATAGCGTGCCGCTGTGTGAAAACGACGGAAACCCGTTTCGAAACTTTTTGGCACCGCTAATAAAGAACCCCTGGGGGGGAGAGTTAAACGGACAGGGTGGAACCTTCATCGCCACTGGTAGTTCATTCCAGTGCAACCTTGTTTGGTGCGAAACTGTGCTTACCCACGAATTCGCGACGGGATTTGTGGGTTTTATGTGTTTTTGTTTTGCGTCTCTCATGTTGACGCTTTCAGCATTAGGTAATCGTTTCCGAGCGAAATGTGTTCCAGAAACGGGGAACTATGCACAGGGAAGGTGTATTGAAGAATGTGATATTCGCTGCGTACGCTAAAACTGTACCATTCGTTGCAGACCCTGCAAGAAGGTATCTGGGGCGCCACATTCCATCCGCTGGACGATAATCTACTCATCACTCACGGACGAGGTCATCTCGCCTTTTGGCATAGACGGAAAGATGGTTTCTTCGAAAAGACAGACATCATTAAGCCGGTAGGCATGGTCAACTCTCGTACGCAGGAACTCTGCGCTCATCGTAATCTGCCTTTCTGGATCTTGCAGCCCTCGAGAACATTTGTGACCTGCGTTCAGTTTGAACCGGATGGTGACGTTATAACGGCGGACAGTGACGGTTTCATCACGATCTACAGCGTCGACGCGGACGGTGCGTACTTTGTGCGCATGGAGTTTGAAGCACACAACAAAGCCATCAGCTGCTTGGTGATGCTGTCCGAGGGAACGCTCATATCCGGTGGTGAAAAGGATCGCAAGATTGCCGCCTGGGACTCACTGCAAAACTACAAGCGCATAACAGACATTAAGGTAGGTGGTCGTGCAATTCGCTGCGACTATTTGTGTTTGATGGTTGCGGATCTGTTGTGGTGTTGTTGCAGCTGCCGGAGTCGGCCGGTGGTGTACGGTCAATATATCCGCAACGACCGGGCCGGAACGATGGTAACATCTACGTCGGTACGACGCGCAACAACATCCTGGAAGGTTCGCTACAGCGGCGCTTCAACCAGGTCATCTTCGGACACGGCAAGCATCTGTGGGCGCTGGCAGCCCACCCCGACGACGAGGTGTTTGCAACCGGCGGCCACGACAAGTACGTGGCGCTGTGGCGTCGCCAGAAGCTGATCTGGACGACGTCGGTCGGGTACGAGATAATAGCGCTTGCGTTCCATCCGTACGGTGCCGCCCTGGCGGCCGGCAGCTCCGAGGGTCACCTAATCGTGATTAATGCGGAAAATGGCGCCACAATGCTAACGATCCGTGTCTGCGGCTCACCGCTGAACGCGGTCGAGTTCAATCAAGGTGAGAAACAATGCACCGACTGGTGGTTGTTGTTGTTGTGCGACGCACCACTAATGTGTTGCTCGCCGTTTTCGGTTTCTTCCCACAGTCGGTGACATGATAGCGATAGGGTCGCAAAATGGCAGCATCTATCTGTTCCGGGTGTCACGCGACGGCTTCTCGTATAAGAAGATCAACAAGATCCGCGGTTCGCAACCGCTGACACATCTTGACTGGAGCAGCGAGGGCAACTTCCTCCAGTCGGTGACGGTGGACTTTGATCTGCTGTTCTGGGACGTGAAGTCACTGTCGCCGGAGAAGAGCCCGATCGCAATGAAGGACGTGAAGTGGCTAACCAGCAACAGTACCGTCGGCTTCCTGGTGGCTGGACTGTGGAACAACCGCTACTACCCGGCACCGTCGAACACAATCATCACGACGACGGCCCGTACCGCGGCCCAGGATCTGGTGGCGGCCGGTGACGCCGACGGCTATCTGCGCCTGTTCCGCTACCCGTGCATTACACCGCGGGCCGAGTTCACCGAGGCGAAGGTGTACTCGGGTACGCTCGCCTGCATCAAGTTCCTGTACGGCAACCACAGCCTGGTGACGGTCGGCGGTACCGACGCGTCGCTCATGATCTGGGAGCTGACCGAGGAATAGCCACTGTGGCCGCCGTGGCGCACCGGGGTCGGCGTCGCCGCAGCCGCAGCCGCCGGGTCTCCCTCACCAGCAGGTAATCCTAGCACCGTACTACCCGTACCCGTAGCAAGCAACCATCACCATCATCCCCACCATACCCATCATCGGCCGGAAGCAGTCGCTACCGGCGGGTTCTGTCAGCGTCCGGGCACCCAGCCAGCCGTCACCGTTGCTAGCGCCACCGTCGGCACACCGCCAGCGGTCGCGAGGCCCACCTCCGTCGGCCACGTCAGCACACCAGCCACAAACGGTACAGCCGATCGTCTATGGGTATTTATACAACCGAAAAACAAACCTGCAACTGCAACTCTCTACCCTTTCTACCTCTGCGTCACTTTTTAAAAAGCAAATCCAATAACAACAACAACTACAAAAATCTCTCCCACTCTGCAGCCTGAAGTCTTTTTAAACCTACTTGATTTTGAATTCTCTTACACTCCCTCTGTTTTGCTCTTTCTATAAAGATAAATCTTCTACCCATGCCCACTCTTTAGACTCCTCTCGCCCTACCAATGCTGCCAAGTAGTAGTCGCACTGTAAACAAGTTTTGATTTATCCTTCCCTTTCTACGCAAAGCCCAAACCCCCTATGTGTGAGCGTGATCACACTGCTAGCGTGATTGATCTATTTGAATTAGTTGGGCATCATTTTCGCTGCCCGTGGTCAGTTTACTGCAGCATGAGATGGCATATATTCTCCTCACAAACGCTTCTAGCTCCTTTCAATACTATTCCTTTCTCTCTCTCTCTCTCTCTCTCTCTCTTGCTCGTTTTTTCTCTCATCTCTTGTTTTTGACTCTAAATTAATTCTACGGAAACGATCTACTGATCTGTCCGATTCCCTGATTAGTAAATATTGGCAAATGTAGTACGCTCTTCTCTAGGGTAGTAGATATGTTGTGCACCAATTTCCCCTTTTTTCAACATACTCAGCTTGCAGAAAGTATTACTTGGTGCCGTGCTGTTTTTAGTTTGCATTTTGTAGTAACTTTGTTGAATGAGCCCTTAATTTTTGTTGTTGTTTTTTTAGTTTTGTTTAGTATGCAACAAGTACTATCGTTCTGCTTCGATATCTCTTGTGAGTAGCAGAGCAGTGTTGGCAAGCGTATCGTGTACTGTCGGTAAACTGCTAACTCTAGTCTGTAAACCAGCGCGTAATTACGGTTTGGAACAATTTCTCGATAAGGGTGTTTATGTGCCCGATTGTTTGAGTTCTGATCAATAGAAGAGTCTCAAAATGAAGGTTAATTATTGAACATAAATAAACAGATTTGGCGGCTCGGTGGTGTATTTGGAAACGGCGCTAGTCCCTACCACGACCGGACCGGGTTCAAATCCCATCCGGACCGTTCCCCCGTAGTGAGCACTGACTATGCAACTACGTGGTATCTAATAGTCTAGTAAGCCATTTGATGGCCGGCATGACCTGGTAGGTCGTTAAGCCAAAGAGAGAGAAACAGATTTCGATCTGCTAGATGCTTGGTGACTCCCGTAATTTGTGGACCAGAACATCTTAACTATCTGTCTTACACCTTCAAAAATGGTTCTCGTGTTGCTGATGGCTGTTACCGGCGTGTTGTTTTGCGTGTGTAGAAAATTTCCATTTCAGACTCTAAAAGCTCCTCTCACTAATCGACAACACTCAACTGCTTCAAACAGTGTCAATCAGCAACCAGCAGGTCTACTAGCTGTCAATGTGACATTGCGTCAACGTCACCGATAACGAATCATTCCTTCCACCTTCTTCCAGCCATCATTACCAGTACAGCACAGTCCGACGCCAGTACAACTTCTGCATCGACATCTGTCATTCGGGCGTAGCGCTACTAACAATTGGCTTGCTTATATATTATTTTATACCGANGATTGACTCTTAGTAGATAATGATTTCATTGGCGGCTCGGTGGTGTATTTGGAAACGGCGCTAGTCCCTACCACGACCGGACCGGGTTCAAATCCCATCCGGACCGTTCCCCCGTAGTGAGCACTGACTATGCAACTACGTGGTATCTAATAGTCTAGTAAGCCATTTGATGGCCGGCATGACCTGGTAGGTCGTTAAGCCAAAGAGAGAGAAACAGATTTCGATCTGCTAGATGCTTGGTGACTCCCGTAATTTGTGGACCAGAACATCTTAACTATCTGTCTTACACCTTCAAAAATGGTTCTCGTGTTGCTGATGGCTGTTACCGGCGTGTTGTTTTGCGTGTGTAGAAAATTTCCATTTCAGACTCTAAAAGCTCCTCTCACTAATCGACAACACTCAACTGCTTCAAACAGTGTCAATCAGCAACCAGCAGGTCTACTAGCTGTCAATGTGACATTGCGTCAACGTCACCGATAACGAATCATTCCTTCCACCTTCTTCCAGCCATCATTACCAGTACAGCACAGTCCGACGCCAGTACAACTTCTGCATCGACATCTGTCATTCGGGCGTAGCGCTACTAACAATTGGCTTGCTTATATATTATTTTATACCGAATAGAAAAAAAAACAAACAATCCTAACTCAATTTAACTTCACCGTAGTGCATTTCTTTCTATCTCTCTTTCCCGCTCTGTCTTCACTAGACACTAGACATCATTCGGGGAGGGGGTTTTTCCATTCTCACTCTATAGTTGATTAGTTATTAGCAATTTATTCAAAATTAAACGCTTAGAATCGTACGGAATGTGATGGTGGGAAGAAGCAGTACAAACAGTCGCCACAATCCATCCTCATCAAGCGATTCATTAATCATTTAGTACAGCGCACACGTCATCCGACCATCCGGATGTAAAGCATTATCAACCGGTTCCGATCGCATGCGAACAAAACCAATCCCGGTGCTATGCCGTCCCTTACCTTTCACTCACGTGTCTTTTTCCCCTTTCATTCGCTCCTTTAACGGTTCCTTCTCGCACTGGATCATTATTGTTTTCCTCATTTTCGGTCATGATCTCGGTTAAACACTGTTTCTGTTCAATCCCTTTCACATCTATCTCACCTGTCTGGACACTTTCTCTTTCTCTCTTTTCTCTCTTTCTCTCTTTCTCTTTCTCTCTCTCTCTCTCTTTCTCTCTCTCTCTCTCTTCTCTCTTTTTCTATGTTTGTTTTTTCGTTTGGTGTTCCCTTGCTGGTATCTTTTTGTTTCGTTTTCTATTATGTTTTGTTTCTCATTGCAACATCATTCCTTTTTCATATGATTTTGCAAAAATTGGCAAAATGCGTAAATTTTCCATTCCGTTCCGTTCCCAATCCCTAATCCTGGTGATCATGATGTGTAAATTGGAATTTCGGAAATGCTATTATGCGCTCATTACATTGCTACCAACTCAATCAAACGCTCCTTACAAAACACACACAACACACACAACACACGCACACACACACCCAAACAAACACAAAAACAATATGGATCGGCACTGGGTCACGTGTAAACACTCATCACGAAAATTTCCTTCCTTTTTCACAAACATACACGCATACCAATACTCACTCACGCTCATTGTTGGGCCCTGCCTGTCCTGGTGTCGGTGGGAAGAGTCGAACTCGATTCACCGGACGACTTCTTCTTTCTGTTGTAACTCGTTTGTGCAGGATCAGGACCTGTCACCACCAGCCGGTGGTACCGTGGGTGAGCGGAAGACCTGCACCATACCCGTACGTGTCTGCCGGGCGCACGGAAAGCTACAGCAGGATCAGGAACAGGAGGAGGAGCAAGAGGACAACGATGAAGAGGAGGAGGAGGAGGAAGAGGAGGATGAGCGTAGAGTGTGCGGTTTTGACTACGAAGAGCAGGAGCACGAAGGTGACGACGAGGGCGAAAATGACTCCGAGGACAATGGGCACCATCAGGCGCATCCGCCTGCACACCACTGCCACGAACAGGTGCAGCCGCGCCCAAGCGTTAGCCAGCAGCGCCGCATACGACGGATACGGTCGCGGCAGGCAGCTGAACAGGCGCGTGGACGTAGTGCCTGCTACGGGCGGTACAGGGCGCGTGGCATGGCGGCGGTGGTGACATCACCAGCCGCGACCGGATCGGTCACACCGCCGGACATGGATGCATCGCACCGGCCCGGCGGTCCACTGCGACTCGGCGAACGACATCCCGCAATGGAGGAGGACGAGGAAGAGGAGGAGGAGGAAGACGTTGGGGTTGAGTATGCCGTGTTGTTGCCGGATTCGTTCGCCGTGCTCGATGCGTCCTTCTAGCCGAACAAATACCCCGCCCAGCGTGCGTGTGTGTGGAGTCACCTCTTAGCCGTGGCGCTTAAGACGTTGTGTTCTCTCTCGCCCCTAGTAGAAGCCATTCCGGTTCAACAGTGGAACCCGGTAGGTGGAACTCCCAACCATACTGCCTTAGAATTGGAGCCGAGTCACCGTTGCGTCGTGCCTTGAGAGATGATTGACAGCGCGGCAGTCTGTTTCACGCGAGCAGCACACCGTAGCCACACCGTCCATTTGGTTGACTTTGATATTTATGTAGGAAAAACAGATAAGAGTTTATTAAAAAAAATGTCTATTCGTAAGTTCCGTCTGTCTCGTCTTTTGTCTCCGATACGACTGTCTTCTCATTTGATCGTTCGGCCGTCCTATCGCTGTCCCCAACTAACCGATTCGTGTTGCCCTCGTGCAACACAGGGTGTTCCGTTAGGCACCCATCCCACACGGCCCTTCCTGATCCTACATCCGGCCCGGATGTGCCCATGGTTTGACGGTGGAACAAGCTGTGGTCGTATGCAATGGTCCTTCAGAGATGTCTTCAAGTTTCTGCACACGCAAACGATCATGCTCCAGCATCTCCTTCACGATGTATGGACCGTAAAACCGCTGTCGGTACTTTCTTCCCGGTCCAAACTGCGTCACGGGAAGTGCCACTAAATCGCCTACCTCGTATTTGCGTACTGGACGTTTACGCAAATTGTAGTCACGTCGATTTTCATCTTGAATGGCCTGGATCCCGTCCCTAGCCAACCTGCGTAGCTCATCTCTGCTGTCTTGAAACGATTGTTGTAATTCCGCCTCAAGCACGGTGCGNCGTCTTTCACGCAATCCTTAGCAGTTTATTCCGTCTTACGTTTTGCTCACAATACCAGTGCACGTCTATCACACAGGGCAAGTAAGCACCTCTTCGTCTTTTTACACGTCTTTACGTGTGTTGCACACGTCTTTAACACACAGATTTTTTTTTTGTTGTCTTTACTGCATACAGGCGTACGTCTTTTAAGCACTGTACCACATATCATTTTTTTTTTACTTAGCTCTTATCTAACATTCCCGGACGAGCCCCCATGTTGGAAAAACAGATAAGAGTTTATTAAAAAAAATGTCTATTCGTAAGTTCCGTCTGTCTCGTCTTTTGTCTCCGATACGACTGTCTTCTCATTTGATCGTTCGGCCGTCCTATCGCTGTCCCCAACTAACCGATTCGTGTTGCCCTCGTGCAACACAGGGTGTTCCGTTAGGCACCCATCCCACATTTAGTATTTGACTCTGGATCTCTTGGTTGCGACTCACAATCGTCCTCGTCTGTGGTCTGGTACAAACCATGTCTGCGTCAAGCGTTTTGGTAGCGATTAATGTGAGATATTTGTACTGGTTTTTAGTATCCTTAGCGCCCGGCAGTCATTACAGTGACCTCGTTACGAATGCCTTGCTCGCTTGCCGGAGCGATACATTGGAGAAGCATTTGGCTGCTCACCAGTGTCGGACATGGATAGGCTTGTCCTTTGGCCATGTAGAATAGCAATGGAAGGATTGGCAAACGGAACCTAGACGATGTGGGTGTGGACGGTGGGAAGCAAAAACAAAACCCCCTTCCACACACTGAAACACTCACACACACACATACACACATCAGTGTAGAACACTAAACTCTGTTATATTCTGTCGTACACACGTAACACACAGACACGTACACACCTACACAATACACGGTAAACGAAACGTCCGATGGGACATGACGAAAGATATGTACTGCCAATAGTGAAGTAAGAAGTTAATATTCTTTCTCTCTCTAGTGTGTATCTTCAGACACTACTTCCTGCGATACTAGCCAGCATCTCTCTATCTCTTCCTCCCGTGTTCTGTCTCGTTATCTATGCGTGTGGTAGAGCGAAGGAGAGAGAAGATAAAGGGAATGATTGGCGTATATCGCACGCGAGCGTTGCGGTGTGTTTGTGGCTGACAATCGGTCAGTGGCGGATGTTTCTATTTTGTAATTGTTATAATGGCACGTGTAAGGTTTTGCAGCAGGGTGCAAAAACCGTCAACTCTTTGTAGTCAAATGTTACAGTCCTCTAGTTGAATGCGAGCAAAACTCCTTTAGAGCAAATTTTAACACAACCTCCCCATATCTTGCTTCCTTCCCCCTCTCCCCCCCCCCCTCACTTTCTTTTCCCGTCCCATTTCCTTCTTCCTTTATGCTATCAAATGATAGGAAACCTCGTGCACCTGTGTGTAGGGCGCATAATGCAACACTGTTCGCTTGTGACAGCGCATCAACCAAGAATGATGAAGCATTCAAAACACATTTTAAAACACATACATACACACACACACTCATTCAATTAAATAAAAGGCAAGGGCAACGGTATACAGTAATAACACACGTACACAACCTTCCACAAACACAGACACACACACACACATACACACACATACACGACTAGCTTTGTATTCCTTTCCCTGGTAGTGTGGGGAGAAGAATTTTTACAACAAACAAACAAAAAAAACAATCAAATTAAACAAGTTTCTAGTTGGGAAAAAGCATTTCTTATAATACAGTTGAACTACACATTTGAGGTATATAAAACGAGGTAAAATGAACAAAAAAAAAATAAAGAAGAAGATAGCAGTGTTTGTAAAAGATTAGGCGCCTCCATCTTTCTCAAGGCGAAAACGCGCACCGACACCAGTAGCGTGGTTAAGCAATTAATGGAAGTAACTGTTAGGATGGGAGGCGCACGGAACGAATCATTTCTAAAGGTTTCCTCGCCCTATTGCTCTGCAACCGCCACCACATTATCCGTTCATCCTTTTCCATAACCCCGCCAGTTACAATTTCCTTCTTCATAAATCTTCCTTCCTTAGAGTGGTTGGGTGCGAAACCGTATGCGAGCGGTGAGTGAACATGCGAGCAGGTTGGATAATCATATTTTAGTATGTGTATCTAAACACAAAGAAAAACCCAACAAGAAAAAAAAACATACTACTATTAACTTTAAATTAGAAAACAAAACGTATAGTAAGCAAGAAGCAAAAAATAATTCCAATCCAAGATAGACAGAAAGAAGAAAATGTCATGTGTGTGACAAGGGGACATATGCATATGGTTTGGAGGCGTTTGTGAGCATGTGGCGGCATATGCAACACAGCAGATGTTTTAGAAATTTTTAGCCAGAAAACAAAACAAAACAAAAAAACAACAAAACGCCTGGACCAAATGTCACACAAGATGCAAAAAAAAAACACAAAAGAAGAAAACAAGCTGGAGAGATACATTTGAAGAACAATGTGTATGGAAGCAGCATTAAAAGCGCTAGCTTTTCATAAACAGCAATTAAATGTTTTTATTGTGAGTCGCTCGAGTGTTGCAGTGTCAGCAGATCGTTGACGTGGGCTCAGAACCATATCGTTAAGATGATAAGTGTGGTATTAAGCAGCAAACACATCCGTACACATACACACACACACACACCCACACACAAACAAACAATCTCACATGAGACACACTAATACATGCGTGAATGATATTCGAAGTAAAAGATGCTTGGAATGGACGACGAAATTATTGAGCAATAAAAATATACAAAAATGAAGCAAAAAATGAAAAGAAACAAAAGCGAAAGGAAAGCACTCTATCATAAAAGATGAAGCGATGAAGTATGTAATATGGTAAGAGTAGTAAGAGAAAAAGGTAAATAAAAGACCGACAGAAAAGGAACGAATTTTAGGAAAATTAGTGGGAAGAGAATGAAAAGAGAGAGAGAGAGAGAAATGAGTATCACACACACACACATATACACGATACACTTACACATGTCACCGTAACAATTAACAACGCTAACACAATTAGAGATGGCCCTCTCTTGCTCTCTTTTTAACCCCCTGTTCCATTTACCGTATCCTTTCGCCGGTCTCCGGTACACAAATACATGGAACATTGGTAAATTCGGAGATACTTGATTTGATATTCGCAATCGGAATAATGTGCAATCTACTTCCACACATTGGAAAACAAAACAAGAAACGAGAAAGAAAAACGAAAAACAAAACAAAAAATCAATCAAACTTAAATAAATGATAGAGGGATTAGCGGATAGGAGCAAACCCGAAGTGTGGGGGAAGAAAGTGAAAAAAAAACCAAAAAAAAAATCAACAAGATCATACACATTTTAAACATGGTAAAACAAGTATAAGGAAACAAACAGTGATTAAAGGATAGCAATGAATGTGAAAAGTGAGATCTTTAAACAATTATACACAGCAATAGATTGTTCTGTGTGGTAAACGTATAAACAAACAAACAACAAATCCCTTACATCTGTACTATTAACTAAAACAAATGAAATTTCAACCCCTTTTCTGCCCTCCTCCCCCCTCCCTTCCTGATTCTATGTCCCCAAAATTTGAAAAACTGCAAACATTAAAAAAAAAACAAACAAAAAGATGTACGCGTGTCCTCATTTCCTTTGTTTGAGGTAAACAGTGAAGTTGAGAATCAAGCTTTTGTACCATAAGCATTGGGCTACGCGTTAGGCAGCTGTTTGATTCATCGACATCTATACGATTGTGCAGCGGTTGATGAGCATGTAAGTAAATGATTCTTATTTTTAGGGAAATTAGCATACATGTTTACACACCGTGTGCTACCTTTTCATCCCAAATTAACAGTCAAAATTAGAAACAAATCCCACACTCGGTCGTTGTTAAGGAATTAATGATTCTCAGTTCAGTGCGTGACCCTGAGACGAGCAGACATAGTTTTGGCAGCAGAGCACTGTGACAAAGGGTGAGTGTGTGAGTGAACAATCGTAAATCGGTTCGCTCGGAGACGCAACATGGATGGATCCGGATGACACGGAAGGAGAACAGCTTTTTTTTGGTGTTAAGCGCAAATGAAGACTTTCTGGCTCAACAGTGGCTTGGACAGAGTCCAGGACCACTTTCCTCGGGTTTGAGTGGTCTACAGGCATCTTCTGGGTTCGCGAGTACCGAAAGACGATATCCAGACTCATCACATATCGTCTAGATTGCGCCAGCATCGTCAGCATAAGCGTAGCATATTTGTAATTGTTTACTAATAAGCAAGCTAGGGTGAACAGACTCATATAAAAGCGCAAACCAGTTGCGTCAGTGAGTTCGATTGAAAGGCTAAGTTAGGACGGATGTTACGGTCCGAAAATGTATTAAATAAAACACTTTTCGTCATCCCAACAAGCTGCGCGTTCTCCATAACTCTATGTCTTAAGTGTTTTTTGTATAGTGTCACGGGCGATACGACGACTGGGCGACCGCATTCGTTGAACATCTCCGAATTTGATGCTGAATTGGTCGAGCTTGGTATGTCACTACTGGACTACTTGGAGAGCACTGTATGCTGGCAAATTCTTGTTTGTGCTGCTGTAATTATTTTTGTTTCGTTATAGTCCAGACAACACAAACACAAACAACAATAGAAAACCGGAAAAAATCACCCATATAACACTTTAGCAACAGAATCATTACCGGACCAACCACATCTACCCGAATAGCCACCAACACGATATACAAAACAATAATAGGACTGAGCTACAACTGCAACAACAACCGAGTATGCCCGGGATAAGGGAATCAGTAAGGAGGAGATGCCTTATATAAAAATTGTCTATGTATTTCGTCAACACAAACGGTGGCGCTGAGCCGTCATAATAAATAATAAATAAATAAAATAAAAATAAATATAAACATACATTTAACAGCTCATCTCACGAAAGGCGAATGGAAAAAAAGCCTCGTAAAATTCAAACAAAAGCAACAACAACATTAATGATTCTACCAACAAAAAAAATCCTTCCCAAATGGAGACGCCTAGTATCCCACGTTGTGTAGCAAGCAAAAGGACACAAGCGATATATTTCAATGTTGGCAAACAAACGTTTACTGTTGTGATATATCATTAAGCCACCTGCACTTCCGACTTAGCAACTCGATGTCATTGTTTCAATTTTTTTTATTAGCAATTAATATCACTTCTCCTGCCTGTGTGTACGCCGTTGCATTTTCCCCTTTCTGGTTTGGAACTCCGTTCGTTCGTTCTACCGAGTTTGCCTTCCTGCACCGGCAATCGTCTTCAAAGTTGCCCGAATAAAAAAAAAAAACAGCGGCTGGAAAATCTTTTCGAAAATTGGCGACCCGGTGTCGTATTAGCCCCTAGTTTAATTTCATGCGTGCCTAAACTGATTATCCTTAATTTTTCTCCCTATGTTTGTTTTGTTTTGCTTACTCGTATGCAACGCTTTTTCGCCCTACCGTTCTCGTGCGTGGGTGAAGCTGTCCGCAGCTGTAAATACCCACGAGACCGTGCGTGTAACCTCCGGGAAGCTTGATTTATCGTTCAAGTTGCTGCTCTTTAAATACTAATTTCGCCATTTTGCGTCGCTTGCAGCAATTTTTTTGTTTCTACCACAGAACCAAACCAAGACGAAACAAAGGCAAAAGAAAAACACAATCAATCATGAAATACCTTGCTGTGTCGCAAAAGTAAAAGGGTTTTTTTTTACAATACATTGGCGCACACGTACACGCACACAAACACGTACAATGATAAAGAACACACGCATAAACACGTACACATTGATGGGTATTGTATGTAGCGAAAGTAGTAGAAGTAGAGGGAATAATGAAGATAATGTAATATATAACGCAAACCGTAATCACACACGCACACTCGGTTTGGTTCCGATACACGGAATTAGAAGTTAAAGGGCACAATTAAGGGACACGTATTGAAAATTAAACACTTTACAATTGCGTACACCCACCCATCCACACGGACACAAACACACACACACACACACACACATGCGTGTGCACGCAGTCGTATGTGGTTAGAGCCACGGAGACAGGTGAACAAGGGTACGACACAAACAGTACGGTAGCGAAAGAGATAATAGTAATAATAATAATAGTAATAATAATAAACAATAACAGAGGGGGCTTCAAGCAACATTGTTCGTTTGTGGTTTAATTGTTTGTTGTTTGCATGAGCGTAATAATAATAATAATTATTTGTGTTGAAGCCTTTTCCTTTTTTCGTCGACCTTACCGCATCCAATAGTTATCACAATTTTGATTTCGCCCCACCGAACCGCTTGTGCCCCTTGTTGCTTGAGTGTGTGTGTGTGTATCGGGGTGTATGAGTGTGTACAATCGTTTGAATATGAAATTAATCTACTAGAGCACCGGGGCAGGATAGTAGCAGCACGGTACTGACACTGCTCCCATCAAAACCGTTGCCTGCGATGCCTGCCGTTACACGATCGCCGTCATTATTCGCCGTCCTAACTAGATCGTACTGCTTACGACCGGCCGGATCGGTTGACCTCGTTGTGCGGTTAGGCGGGTCGGGCTCTTTCACTTATGATTAAATACGTTATTGAACTAGGGTTGTATAAGATGTATGCGCGTAATGCATACGCATATCGTTTCGATACTGTTTCGAAATAAGAATAGTGTTTGCTCGCTGGGAGGTTCTTCTACCTATTATTCCTTTCCACCTTCTCCCCATCTCCCATCGAATCTCTTTTCCTTTCCGATTTCCCTCACTTCCCTTCTTACAAATTTGTTCCTTACACGACTAATGCTTACACACTCTCTCTCTCTCACAGACAGACAGACACGCATTGCACAATGAAACACTTAACACAAGCATGAAAATGGGGGTGTTGTGTGAAAAGAGGTTTTGGATTGCTATGCCTACACCGCCTACCCCAGCAATGTGTATATCAAGCGGGGCTAGGCTGAAATCTTCTTACCCACTGTACCTACAGCAGCTATGTTCTAAGAGCGAGAAAGAAACTAAAACAAACAAACGAAAAAGAAAGCAAAAAAAAAAAAAACACGCACAGAAATGGAAGAAACGCAGCACACACAACGTGAGCGCGGCTGTCAAGCAGCTCAGTTCTGCGGCACCGGACAGCAACCCGGCCCGACATGTGGATGATGCGGCTGGTGGTGCGGATGATGATGATGGTGATGGTGCTGGCCGTTCATTTTGTTCGAGTAGTAATCGTGCGTACCGCCCACCGTGTGGCGCCGTCGGATCGAGCGGCTCCCAACATGGCGCCGTTGACGCGTGGAAGCGTTCGGCGCAACCGTTGCCGGTGTGAGTATAATCTGGGGACCGCACGGTTCACCGCAACTGCTGCTGTCGTTGCTGCCGCTAGCGTTGCCATTACCGGTTGCTGTGCAGCCACCACCGCCGGATGCTGCCGGTACGGACATTGCACCGGCCGGTTGTGCCGTTGCGGACGTGTCGTGTATCTGACGCCGCCGGTTAATGTTCTTGTCCGTCTTTTCATCCTTCGTCAGGGAGAAGCGCGAACGCAGGCTGACGATGGTGCCACCGATGCTCGCGCCCCCGTTGTGATTGTGGCAGGCCGTGCTGTTGTTGTTGTTGAGGTTGTTGCTGATGTGTTGCTGCTGCTGCTGCTGTTGTTGCTGCTGCTGCTGCTGCTGATGCTGGCAGCAGTGGGCTGCAACCGGTCCCTGGGACGAATGCGTCATCGGCAGACCGTGATGGGAGCAGCAGCAGTCGACCGCTTTGGGCGATTTGTAGTTCAGCGAGAGTGAGCGGTTCAGGTTGAACTTACGCTCCAGATTGTTGGCTTTGCGTTCCAGCTGCGTCAGGATGCGGTTCATTTTCTTCAGCTTCTCCGTATCGATGCGGTACGTCGCGGCGGTTAGCTTCTCGCGCGGATTGCTCGTTGTCGAGGTGTCCGTTTCGTCCGAGCTGAGCGACACGTTGCGACCCTTGCCCGCTACCGGTTGCTGCTGCCCATCCTCATCGCCCTCCTGTGCCTCGCCTTCCACTTCACCATTGACACCTCCACCACTAACGTCGAGTGTAGCATCCGCCTCGTTAACGAGCGTTAGGCAGCTGTTGTTCGTGCTGGAGTTGACCGTACCACCGCTGTCGATCGACTTTTGCGAATGAGCCGTGAGTGCCTTCTTCAGCTGCTGCTTGCCGGGTGTCACAACCGCGGTGGGCACACTGTCCTCCTGGTTGTTGTTGACGTTGTTGTTGTTGCTGTTGTTGTTGTTCGACGTGATCGTCAGCGAACGCTGTGGCTTCGAGCGACCCTGTATTAGTGGGCGTTCCGGTGACTCGTCCGCGTACGGAATGTTCTCTCCCAGCGTGAGAGGCCGTGGCGAACGGCCCATGTGGCTCCATTGCTGGTGGAGCGAATGTCGCCCATTACCGTACCCGCCGCTCAGATCACCGTCACTTTCCTGCGTCTGGTCCCGGTCGGAATCGATCGACGAGTCGCGCAACGAGCGCAGCTTATTATCCAGTGCGATCGTCACCGTCTTTAACGACATGGAACCTGCGGGTTGGATGCCGGATTTGCAAACCGTTAGAAGGTGGTAAAAGAAAGCGACATTAGTACAAACATGTGGACAAAGCAACCAACAAACAATAAAATAAAGTCCTCATACGCCTACCTTTTGGCGTCCTTCAACGCCTCTAGGTCAGTGTTGGAGCAAATAAAGAAATTAAAAAAAAAAAAAAAACACAAAATGGGGAAAACAGCAAACGACACACAAACACAAGGGAATCAAACGGACAAGCGATAACTTTAGCGTGGTAATGTGGTGCGGAATGATGGAGGAACTTTGGAGCCGGGAGCTATACTCTGTTGCGTGACGAGGTGATAGTTAATGAGGAATCACTTTGATTATTTGTCGGTATGCTTTTGTGTGGGGTTTTCTACCAGCCTGCGTTAGTGTTTGGGGGGAAGTTATTCGTGTGGTAAACTTCATTACTTGCTTCTTCTTTTTTTTTTCAAACATCGCACGAGCATAGATTACAAACGTTACTGTTACTGATTATTGCAGGCAACCGATTTGTTCCTTCTTTTGATTTTCTACTTCGAAATGTTTGTACGAGCTTTATTTTACATTTTTAGAACAGGGTACATCGCATCAAGACAGAAAGCATTGCCAATATGTAAATTGAAAATGCTTTGTCAATTGGTCCATCTTGCTGTACCAACGCATGGTACGTTTGCCTACATTCAGCCTGTACTTAGTACATGTAGTCGCAGCATGGTTAACATGGTTTTAGCAAGAAGATAAAAAAAAATGTAACTCAGCATGCGCTCGGTTGGCAGAAACAGACAATAGATCGAATGGAATGTTTAGAATAGATAACAAAACGCATAGACATTCAAATAGGCAGGCAAATCGAAACGAGAGAGAAGGAAGTTAGATAGTAAAGAGGAAACAAAACAAAAAAAACTAGACAAAGGCATTCGCAAAGCGCAGCACATCGCACGCGAGTCTGTTTGGTTTGTTTACCGGCAGGAAAGAAAGATGGCCGTGTATGCTGCCTTCATCGTGACTAGTGATATGATGAGAGGGGGTGAGAAAGATAGAGCGTTGCGGTGCGTCTGCAGTCGATGCCGTATCACGTGGCATGGTGGTAACACTTCTCCCATACGTTGGGCGAAAGCGACTGCTCGCAGTGTTGAATTGCTGCTGATCGGTGCGGTTCGCTGAACGTGCTGATGCAGTATGGTGCGGGACTGGTTGCGATAACAAACAAAAATAGGGAAGAAGGTGCCCCGAATGCTGGCATACCGTGTTGCTCGCTTCACCATAACTTCACCTCTTACGCATGTTGTGTTTAGGTGTGTGTGTGTGTGTGTTTTTTTTTTTTAAATATCAAAACAGAGGATGGTTTCGTTGTTTAACGTGAACGTAGGACAAGATAATAAGACAGAACAAGGGTACGAGATGGGACGTTGTGTGTTGGTGGGACGAGATGAAATGGGGGTAGAATCGTGTGCAAAACGTGCGCCCCCATACTAAGACCAGCGTGGAAGATACGGCCCGGCGGTCCACCCACCAAAGCGCTTACCGTTGTCCGCGAAGGCACTGTCGTTCGAGTCGTCCTCGGAAGAGCGATTTAATACTGATGACGCGTCGTCATTGCTCTGGCTGCTGTGGTGCCGGCTGCTGCTGCTGTGATAGTAGTGGTGATGGTGATGATGGTGATGGTGCATCTGCAACAGGCTGTCGTCGGTGGGCGGCTCGCAACCGGGCCCGGCACTGCCAACCGAGCGCGGGCCACGGATCGTGCCCGGTACAGCATCATCATGTACGACCTGCAGGGCACGCTCTGAGCCACCAGTTCCCGCCCCCACGCTCATAGGCGTGCCTGGCTTTGGTCCCAGCTCCAGATAGCGCCGGATGACGCGTGACGACTGCTCCTTCGATTCCGCCGACTAAAAAGGGGAAACAAATCGGTGGCGGTGAAAGAATGAAAACATTCCTCGTTTCAACGCTACGCAGGTTTCCGCTAGTTTCCCCTACTTACCGTGGTGCTGTCGAGCGAGAGCGTATCGGGAGTGGTCGAGGACATGGTGCTCTTGCGCTGTGCCGTACGCCGAATCTTGCGATTTGCTGCCTGTACAATGTTGGCCACAAAGCCGGAAGTACTCTCCTTTGACTGCTCCTTAAATGCTGCAAACGGTGGTAAAGGTACGGTGTGTGAATGAGCTGTACAAAAGCGATAGAGGGTATCTAATGTCTACACAACCGGACCCGAAAAGCCAAACTCGCTGTGGTATAGCAAAACTCGCATGCAACTGTAGTGCCACAAAAGCAAGAAGAACAAGTTTGCAGCAAGAAGAAGTTCTGATGTGGATGTAGTGCGGTTGGAACGCATTTATGGTTTTTTTTTTATACATCACACACACAGTTGAAATTATGGGGCGTATGCCGGTGGTGTGTTTGGCAACGGCGCTAGTCCCAACACACGGTCCGGACCCGGTTCAAATCCCATTTGGACCGTCCCACCGTAGCACGGTCGGACTTAGCCGGCTACGTGGTAAAAAAAAAAGTCTAATACAGACTGGTCCTCCGTTGTAGCGTAAAACAAAAAGAAGCAATTGAAAATAGATTTCTGAGAGTAGTAAAAAACCCATCAACTAAACGTTTGTGCACATAAAATGTGCGTGCTTGTTTACTCACTTCACCCTGGCAAATATTCCTCATCGAATAGTTTTAATAACAGTTTGATAATACTTTGCACTAACATATAAAACTGTGTTTTCTTTAAGCATTTCACATGGTATGCTTGTCGCTGCAATATCCTGTTTACGGACAGTTACATCTGTCACTTAACTTCCATACATATGAATGATGTTTCATACCGTACTGTTGTTTGCTTATAAGTGTAAATGTGTGTTTTTGTTTTTCATTGTAAGGCACAATGTTAGCTCGTTTAATATAGAGAGCGTTAATTCTAATACGTTCATACGTTAATACAAATTCGCTTGCATACTGGCACAGTCGTCGCATGCTGCATGCTCTGTAGAAATGGAAATGTGTTTGTGTATGTGTATGGTTAAAAAAGATTCTTCACTGTTACAACAGCCAATCTTCGATTATAGCTGGTACGCTTTCGCTCAATGCAAAAGGAATGTCACGATCGATCCGGTACGCTACTAGAACGTATGCTGACTCCGTGTGCGATTCCACAATGCACCCTTGACAGTGCGGAAGAATCCACCCACATCTGTTGTCGACTTCTGACACTTACGCTCGATTTTGGAAACGTTGTCCAGCAGCAGCGAGGTGGATGGTACCTCCAGGCCGGAGTCGACGACGGTACCGGTGCCGTTTTTGCTTTCGTCCACGCTCGGCAGCAACCCATCCTCGAAGAAGTATTGATACTAAAAGGCGAAAGATGAAAAAGAACGTCAGTCCGATGGACGGATCGGTAAAATGCCACGCCACACTTACGTAGTTGATAAGCACTTCCACGATCTGGCACTGGTGCCGCATATCCTTGACAGCCGTTTCGAGCGACTCGTTAGCGGAACGGACAACGGACGGTCCGAACACGATTGCCAGATTGCGGGGATCCATCAGGTTCACCTCGTTGTGTGTGCTGACGCGATGCAGATGCCGCATGAGATGCTTCAGCGTTTCGTAGTTCATCGGTGGTACGCGGCGTAGCAGCTGGCGCAGCTCGAGCAGCCGGCGCTGGCCGGTCATCTTGTCGGCGGCAATGAACCCACCGTACAGTTCGTTCGGTAGCAGCGGTTCGGGCAGGTTGCGAATGAACGATTTCAGCAGCGAGGAAACCACGTTCACATCTTCCCAGCGTGGGTCGCGCAGGGCCGTCTCATCCAGCCCACGGTTGATCGTTTCGGTGAGCTGCGTGATGGCGGCCGTATTCCCCGGGATGCGATAGATGCCGACCACGCCCAGGCCCTTCGATTCGACGATGCCGGTACACTTGGTCAGCACCAGCGGTACGTACGGGTTTTCCTCCGACACTGGGCACTGCTGCAGTGGCACATTGATCGACGCACCGTCCGGCAGGGCGAGCAGGTCGGCTCCACCCGTGGCGGATGCACCCGGTGAACCGGGCGGCTGGCCCTGCATCTTGCGGAACTGGCGGGCCACAATACCCTTCCAGGTTTTCGACTTCGGGGAACCGCTTTCCCGATCCGAGCTATCCTTGGTGCCGGCAAACTGATGCTGTTGCTGCTGCTGCTGCAGCGTCAGATGGTGCGGTTGATGGTGCGGTTGATGGTACTGACCGGTCGGTTGATTGGAGGTGGCAGTGAGCGATACGATCGGTTGGTCCGCGCTGCCCGTCGGTGAGCTGCAGCCCGTCTGTGGCGTCTTACGGCTTTTCGTAACCGGCGACTGGCCGGACGGCGAGCGAGAACCGAGCGCATACTTGCGCTGCGACTTCGCTGGCAGCACTGGGGAATAATCGTCCCCACTGTTAACACCACCACCAACACCACCACCACCACCACCACTGCCGACGCTTCCCGCATGCACCTGTACACTGGTTTGTGCGGCAATGCGTTGCGGTTCCGCCTGCTGTCCTCCACGCCCACTAATGTAATCCTGGGAAAGACAAGATAGCACACAGCCGTTAGTTTCTCGCCTTTAAAGCTGCCGATATTCACGCAGAACGGTCGCGCACTCGTGTTTGCCAGATCGCTACCAGCACTTGCTGTCCCATATGCCGCTGGACATCGACAAACGCGAATGCCACGCCCAAGGCCGACGTTCGCGGGAAGTACTGCCGGACGATCGGTGCTGTCAGGATGAGATCCATCGCTGCACACTGGACATACTGAGCAGTGTGCGGTTAGCGAGGCAGGAAACAAACACTACACTAAACCGAGACGAAGTATTTTTGTTTTTGGCTTTTTGCTTTGCACGCGACTACCACTTGGGCTTATCGGGCTACAGCGCTTATCATTCGGGTGTATGTGGAGAAGGCTCGCAAACCAGCGACAACATCGATAAGACGTTTGCACTTGTTCACCGGTTCGCTCTCGTACACTGTGCTACACAACGCCCGCTGCTGAAGATGTTTTTGGCAATTGAATTCGCACCAGCAACGCTAGCAGGCAGTATCATCTATCGTGACGCGTTGCCTTCGCTGATAGTAACTATCTCATCGGGATTTTCAATTCTGAGCAAGATATGCAAGATCAAACGTCAGTTCCGGTTTGGATTGACCGAAGCTAGACGGTCCAGTGGTTTTAGTGCTAAGGGCGTCCGGTTTTCATACGACATGACCAGTGAAAGGTGTCAACAACGACACTTTGTTCAATAGGAAAATGAGCTACCTTTACACATCTATTAAAAGTCTCAAGTGCCGGTGATCTTGAGTTCGCGCAACTATTAGTGTGTCCGTGATCCTTGCCCTTCGATACTTACCGGACTGTGCAGCTGGCTGGTACTGCCGCCACCGCAAACAAGACGCAACGATTCCATCCACTGCTGCATGTCGCTGTGACTGTCGGCCTGTAGCAGCAGCTCACGCTCCGAACCGGGCAATCCGACTGTCGATGCGCTGCGAATGGACGAGCCGCAGGTGCTGCCAGCACCGCCTACGTTCGCCAACCCGGAGGCGGACTGTGTCCGGTGAACTTCGGCATGGCCGAACCCAGCCACGGCAGCCGCCTCCAATGGGCAGTACGAGCCAACGGCCGTCGTCAGCTTGAACACGTTCTTCCGCTTCGTGTAGTTCCCTTCGGTGACGTGGAAGTTGGTCAGATCGATCGTGCCGCATGGTTCCGGACTCTGTGGGCGATAGGATGTAACGTAGCAAGGAGGATATGGCATCAGCATATGGATGTCGTAGGCATTGGGGTTAGGATCGGAAGCTGTAAAAAAATATTCCTCTAGATACGATGGGCAGGAATGAGCAAAAAAAAAATAAAACCGAACGATATTAACCCACGACCCGGTGGAGTTCCAGCGGCGTAGACGCAGCTTGCGCAGACCCGGTGCATTGCGCATCCAGTTGAGTAACCGTGCGCCACCATGACTCGTGCCAGCAGCTGGACCGTCCGTACTGCCTCCAGTTCCGTGTGCACCCTTGCCAACCGGACCGGCCGAACCGGCCCGGCTGCGCGGCTGACGGCTGGTGGAGGCTACGGTTGGCCGGTGTTCCGCCAGCTCGTTCTCGCTGTAGTAGGACAGTCGGCCGGGCAGTCCGGCCCACTCCCGATTGGTGGCGGAAGGCTGATGCAGCTGGTACTGCTGGTTGTGCTGCTGCAGCAGTGATCGCTGACGATCGTAGCCGTGGAGCTGATTGTGATGCGCATTTGCATTCGATTGATGCATTCTGGCAGAACTAGCCGAAAGCCGCAACTGAACCGGACTTTTAATCTTCACTTTCTATTGCGCCCCACTGGACTGTTGTAAACGGTGTAAACCGTGTTCTTGCTATTCCTCCAAAATATTTTCCAAACTATGGTAGGGGGGGGGGGGGGGAAACAGTGTTGCCAGAAAAGGAAGATATTCAAGCTCAAACACCGAAGCTGGTACTGTCTAGTGGCACGATAAATGAAAACCAAAAATCATGAACAGTATTCGATTTGCTATATTTTTTTTATGGCACTATTCACTAGCAGCTAGCTCAGTTGTCAGTGAACACCACTAAGTTTGCTGGATGTTGCTGCCTCGAAGCTCAGAACACGAATGAGAATCACTGCTGGCAGGCATGCACTATTTCTATTGGTGCACTTGTGCTATTTCCTTTCGTAGAGGACGATCGTCAACGAATGATTCATCGCGCCCGATCGGAGCAAGTGTGCCGATCGGAGCAGGCCACCAATACATTTGCGTTGGTGAGGGTGTAGTGTTGGCGATGGAAGGAATAGGCAGAAGCATTTGTTTTTTAACGATGCCCTAACATACTGGAACCTGAGTCTTGGCTTGATCTTTCGATTTGTTTGAACTTTGCACGTTTGATGTTTTTACAGCGATACATCACAGAGCAAGGATGTGGGATATGTGTGGGAGAAATATCATTTCAAAGCTGGACAAACAAAGGGATTTGCTTAACTTTCCACCAATACCAAATTTGTAAAATTCTAACCTACCAGCAGGGTACGATTGAACGTAATATATGCAGTCAAGTCGATGTGGGCGTCGAGTTTTATGTTTGTTTGTTTGTTTTTTTTTTTTTTTTTTGTGGGAGTTTGTGCACAATTGCGCCTATTATTATACATCGAGTGTGTATGACTCGCATTAAAGTGCAAGTGTCCAACATGAAGGACAATGTTTCGTTTTCTTTTTTTTTTTTTTTGGTTTTTGCTATCAATGCTCGATCGATAATTTGAACGAAGCGATTCAAGCAGCGATGCGTTGCCGAACATTCCCGAGCAGAAGTGCCAGTTGTCGTCAAATCAAACCACGCCACAGTAATCAAAGCGCGTAGTAAACTGTCTGCGCAGAATGATTTTAACACCGTTTGACGATCGTTTAATTTTACGATCCTCACGCCTCGTGCAGCTTATTGTTGCACGACAAAAGTGGCGCTAGTGCACGCGACAGAAAGCAGGAAGTCTACATCGAAGATCGATTTTCTGCCCACTGCTATTCTTGGCCCTCGTTCAAACGTACAGAATCACACACTTTAGTAACAGCGGTATGGTTTGGGTATTTTTCTTTTCTTGTTGTGTGTGCTTGCTCTGCGTTGTTTATTTAAGCTAAAGCATGTGCAGCACACGCATCGGACAGCTTGGCGAAATGCACCGGACAGGGTTCGCTAGGCAAGGCGGCCACCATATTGCACCAGCTTGGTTTGCAATGTGTATACACCAGTTGCGCGTTTAATGCGCGTTTTGTTCGCCAGAAACGACCGACCGGCCGTTGCTGCACGGCTGGTCACGGGTGCGCGCACCTATGTTACAGCTACGTAGCGGGCGGCATGCCATCATACCAGGCTGCGCGCTGCCCGACATCAACAATCGATCGCTTTCGTACCGTCCTCTAGAAGGTTTTTGCGCCAGAAGCGTATTGGTTGATGTTGGCTTTCCTATGGTTTTTGGCATAAGAAGTTATATTTCTGACGCCCTTTCCAAATGTGTGCAGCCGCGAAAAAGTCGCACCGAATAGGTGTGCAAATGAGCCGAGGGCGTACGGAACCGACGGCGGTGTCGTCCGCTGTTGTAAATAAACAATGCACGTCCGAGGTTTGCAAACAGAAATGCAAAACACACCATTCGTTTATATTGCAAACGCATGCTAGCATAAGGGTTATGTTTATCCCTTTTAGGGCCATCAATAAAATTGTTTATTGTGGATAATCTGTCCGTACTTAAGTGATGATTTAGCGAACACCCTTGACTGGCTTCTGCAACCATCATTTGGAGATAATTTCCAAGAAAAGAAAAGAAAAAAGTTACAAACGGTTGTAGTTTGATTGTGATTGTGCTATTTTTTTAACGATCGCTATAACTAAACGTACGGTTTGCCGTTTAGAGGATGTTAAATCACACCCAGCACAATTGACACTAACATCGTTTTCTCACTTTGCGCTGCTCATTCAGCAGGTGAGGGAGCAAAATTAGCTGCAAAAGTAAGTTCACCCTTTATGGATTTCGTTTTGTAATTTTCCTCCAGCCCGCCCACCCTCCCTCCCTTCCATCTTCTTCCTCCGGCTAGACGATAGTAGCGGGTGTGCTATTTTGATGTTCTACTCTCTCAATTTGTGTGTCAGTTTTTCGTTCGGCCTGTGTTTCTCTGCGGCGGAACCTTACAAAAGGGAAGCGTACAGTGTAATTGTTTTGCTGCGTCTGCTTGCTGGCGGTGGATGAGTGGATGAGCGTAGGTGTGTGATAGGAAAGCCATGAAGCCTATATACGAATGTGGGGTGAGATGTCGAAAGCTTCGCTTCCGATCGCCTTCAAGCACCGGTGGGTTCGTTGACGTGCTCGCATCAAGGTCCCCAACGTCCGGGTGGAACGGGAGTGGCGCGCAGGGGGTTGCAGCCGTGAAGCAGGTTGCCGATTTTCTTGCACCTCGCATACGGTACGCAAGACGCACCAAAACACCAACACTCTCCCCCCCCCAAGCTTACGCGTTGCTGGGCGGGGGATGAAAATATTGGCGATGCTCACAGCAAGCCACGAACCCTGCCCAAAAAACACACGGCGAAAAGAACAACAACAAACAAACCAAAAAAAAAAACTACACCACGGTGGAACAAAAGAAGAGAAATAAAAACAAAACCGACGGATCAAAGTTCAGTTCGGCAAACGGAAAAAAGCACTGTGCAGGCGGTGGCGAATGAATGGAAAAATATAACGCGCGAATGCATCCGAACAAATCGGCCACTTTTCACTTTCGTGTACGTGCCGCATCAAAAGGAAGGGGGGAGGGGGGGGGGGTAGCGGCAAGGAAGGGTGGCTTTTTTTTGGAAAAGACCCCGTGATATAATTTTACGAAATTCACCATCTCGACGGTGCGATTGGCAGGCCGGCGGTGACCTACAGCCCTACAGAGTTGCCTGGTTGCCGGAAAGAAAACTGCGGATACACGAAGTACGCGCAAACACACACCTGCAGACCGCGAGTGGTTTTGCTTAGTGCAATCGAAGCAAATTCAGCATTACCGGAAGTAAAATGATCGATGCGTGTGTATTGAGACGCATTAGCACACGTGTGTAAGCTGAGTGGCAGCACCAAATGACGAATCCCTTCCCTCCCACCAGACCTGGGTGTCTTCTTTTTTCGATCGTGCCAATGCCAACAGCACGCCCCTAGAGAGTGACAACGCCCTGCACAAACATGGGATGCCGGTGGGAAGGTTTTGATACGCGATTTGCATACGCAAGGGCCCAATACAACCACGCTCCCCCCTCCCACTCCCCCTTTTCCTACCCTTTCCCACACACACATACACATGAACTGCTACAAGTTCCGAATGCCTGTCCGGATCGGAATGTTGGAATCCCATAAGAATCGCATCCGTCAGTTAAGTACGATCAGTGCGCGATATGGCACGATATGGATACGGGGCACATGGTGGGTAGCGGTGAAGCTTACTCAAATAGGAAGGGTGGCCGCAAGCCAAAGAAGGACAACGGTGGACAAAAATTCTTCACCAATGATATCACACACTAGGCGCGATAAATAGTGAAAAGCTCCGCTTTCGAAGAAGCGATAAAATAAATTAAAAAAAAACACACACACACATTTGTTGCAACTGGGAGGAAATAGTTGAGTGGAATTTTCAGTGCATAGCAAACTTTGATATGTATCAATTGCGATATAATATGCAAAGAGCAAAAAGCATTCCTTTTGCATCGAATAAACATAATCGAAACTAAAAAAACTAATTTAATTAATCACTTAATGGAGTCGCATGGTTGGTTGCAGGTTGGTTATTTGAATGCTGGCTATATTTTCGTTTTCGCCTCACACAACATGAGGCATGGAAACAAAATCCTATAATTCACAAATCACACACCGACAAACAGTTCACGTAGCATTCGTTTGCTTTTTAATGGATATGTTAAGAAAACCGAGCTCTCGATTGTTTAAGGCTATGTTTTTGTTCCAATTCATCTACTATGTTGCACTGTTACACTGCCATAATCGAACGCACTGGATTCATGTAAAACAAAAAAAACAAACTTCTCAATTTAACCACCGAAAACACAAACACCTCAATTCGATGACGATTTTCCGCGCGAAACCACGAAAGCGTTTTTTTTTTGGGGGGATCCAGCAGCCCTTTCCGCCCGATGGGCTCTAGGTAAGGCGGGGAGAAGGGACGTGGGTGAGGTTTGGGCAGTAGGAAGGGAATGGTGTGGTAGTGGATAGAGAAAAGATTGGTACGGCGCGAGACGCGTACGCGACTCGAACAACGAGGCGCTGTTCGAACTCCCGCTGCGAGCTGTTGGCATCGGAGGACTGAACGCTGTGGCGCACTGTACGGTCGGGATCGACCAACACACACCACCGAGCGGGGCGGCCGCGGTTGAGCACTCAAACGGATACTCTCCACTTCCATTGCTCCAACGCACCGGTTACTCCTTCGCTGCGAGCGTGACGCGGACTGGGTGGGGGTCGTAGTAGACCACTCAGCCATACGCAAGCGCGCAGTGTCACTCAACGGCTAACCGTCGATACGCAGCGAGTATTTGTATTGATGGTTCAAATGCGTTAAGAATATTACCACGGTAAACTATAAAACATATTTTCATTAGAAACTGTGTCGCAATTTCAATGCTTTGGTGCCGTGACCAGGATTATACGATACATGCTTTTTAAAGGAAATTAGCAGCATCGTGAGGTACACGGAGTTGTTTGGGTTGCATGTACAGGTAGTGTAGGGTAGTTTTTGCACAAACAACAAAACAACAGAAATGATCGATGCTTGCGAAACGTTAGTTGCTACATACTAACAGCATGAATTCCCACAATAGCTCGCATCGCTTCTAGTTGACTAGTCTCTTTCTTTCGGTTTCTTGCTTGTGCAATATGATTCTCCAAGGACACAGTTAGTACACTGTCACCCTTAGCATTGGCATAGATCAGGTTTGTCTTTTAATAGTAACTATAACCGAACTCTGTTGAACTCACCGCTTTGAGTGCGCGTTTTTCACCCGCGCTGATAAAGCCGAACGCATTGGCAAAGCAAAGTTTGAAACTTGAAAACAAATCATTACGGTGCCCTACTACCTTCGGCCGCTTGAAATTTGGCCTCTCTCTCGTCTCGTTATCGTCTTTTTCCTTCTCCTCGTTCCTCCGGCAAGCCTCCAAACCCCTGCTCTGCTGCGAATGGGGCTTCTTTAGCTTGGGAGAAAAGAGAAAAGCGGCAAGCGCCATGAACCGGGGCGGACCCCGGCAATATTGCGAATGCGTGCTGTTGTGACCGCGGATACGTGAAAATTCCACTAGACGGAACGCACCAACAAGCAACCTCACACATTTGCTCGCACCCAAATGACGAGAGTGCCATTTGTACGGTGCCATGTTTGGGTGTGCGCACGCTCTTTCTTTTTTTTCGGCTTTTCTTTTCTTCTCCCCGTCCGGTAGCACCGTGTGCGCAGTTATGGAAGTGAAAATGCCTAATTGCTCCGATTTTTATGCGATTCAGCGCCACCCGAAGCTGCCGCATTTATGTATGTGTTTTGGGGCTGTGTGTGTTTTTTTTTTGTTTTGGAGAACGGGCTGAGTGCGAGGGGGTTGAAGGAGAGGATGAAAGATGGGGAGGCATTTTCGACAGTCGAAAAAAAGGGAAACGTGCACGGTGCCTACAGCGAAAGATGAAGCAATGAAAGATGCGCATCGTTGTGTCTGCGCGTCTGTGTGTGTGTGTTTCTGTATGTGTACATATGCGGGGAATGGATGCAGCTGGGTGAGAGTGAATATTTAAAGAAGAGCATTAGAGCGTAGAGGGAAAAGGTAAATTGATCGATCGTCAGATCGTGATCGTGATCGGCAATGCTGCACTATTGCTACCCACATTGGAAAACAAATTGTGGTACAAAATAGTGCGCGCGCTCACTACATCAGACGGATCGACTGCCACGGGAAGATGGGCCGGAAATGTATGAAAAACAGTCAACACCCGCTGCTGCATCGCGGTGCGGGAGGATGGAAAAGAGAAATGGTGCTATCAAAATTCGAAAAGAAAAGTTTTTGTTTTCTTTACACCTTAACCCCATCAGTCGTCGGGCAAAAGGCTTGACGGGCGATATCGCCCGGTTGAGACGGTTTTGGCAGATCGGTTTCGGCTGTGACCCTCAGCTGCCCGTGCAGAGCGGAGATAGCAAATTGAAGCGCTGCAGCTGGACACATCGCGACAAAATCCGAGTCGGTGGTTTTTCGGGACCCCAGCGAAACGCTTTCTGCACACGAAGTCACCGGCAGGGGTGAGGCCGAAGGTGATTCGCGCTGGTGATGGTGATTATCGGCGATAAGTTGCCCGTGTAGCAAGATCGCGGTACCCTTTACATTTTCTTTCTTCTTCACTTTCTCCTACTACTATTAGCGTGCCGGTTTTATGGGTGGGAGGGGGGGGGGGGGGGGGGGGGGGGGGGGGGGGGGGGGGGGGGGGGAGGGGAGGTTGGAAGGAAAGGTTGAGTGTATGCTGGATTGACCTCACGTACGATGGTGTCCACACGCCATGTCGGAAAACCGCAGTGCCACCAAAAACACAAAGCTCGTCGCTTTACCGGCCGTTGAAGTTCTTTTTGTGTGTGTTTTTGGCAGCCGTTCAACCCAACCGCTCTGTCGCTCTGTCGAAATCGGGTTGGGAAAAATTGCGATCATGCATGAGTTCGGCTGAAATGCTGCACTGCACGTTATTGCTAGCACGATTCAAATCAATCGATCCCGATCACTTACTTCGTCTGGCCGGTGACGAGGCATTGAGCGTAACGCACTAACATGCGGCCGCTAGTACAACCGCGCGCACAGCACACTTTTTACGACGTTCGTTAATTTTTTATGGTCTATTAAAATATTTTAGTGTTTATATTCATAAAGCTGAAGGGATGGAGAACCGGTCACCTTTCACCCGTACGGCTCGTTTGTCGCTGGGTATGGCATTAACGGGGCGGTAGGCGAGTCCTACCAGATCGTCACGTTAGATCCGTTCTTTAATGCGCTGTGGGCGGGTAGTTGGCAAGGAAAAGGGGATATATCCAGACGCGTATGACATGGTGGCCATCTACGGTTTGATTAATTTATGTTTATTATTAAACATTTCCAAAGGATTTCTTCATCCGCGTGTGGGTATGACACGTACGACTTGACCCGTTCCTTGGCCAGACAACCCGTTTAATTGAGCAATAAAACGGTTCGCCAATATAAAATGAAACTGAGATTCGAAATAAAATCTAATTGAAAGGGAAATAGAAATCGTTAACGATGGTATGCGTACGGCATAAGGAAGCAGTAAAAGAAACCTTCGCCATATTTGCACTTTTCCTTGCGCGTGTCGCAACCATGTTTGTGGTGTCGNATTAAACATTTCCAAAGGATTTCTTCATCCGCGTGTGGGTATGACACGTACGACTTGACCCGTTCCTTGGCCAGACAACCCGTTTAATTGAGCAATAAAACGGTTCGCCAATATAAAATGAAACTGAGATTCGACATAAAATCTAATTGAAAGGGAAATAGAAATCGTTAACGATGGTATGCGTACGGCATAAGGAAGCAGTAAAAGAAACCTTCGCCATATTTGCACTTTTCCTTGCGCGTGTCGCAACCATGTTTGTGGTGTCGCTAAGAATCTTAGCGAAAAGTGTACGATTTTTAGTGTTGACTTTCTACGGCGATACCAAAGGATGCACACGGTGGGTGTGACACCGAATGACACCGAGCAAATGACATCGAATAGGTTGTTCGACAAAATTGTGCACAAAGAAACAGGCGTCATCGGTGGGTTGGTCGACTAAGCAAACATAATACCTTACCTGGTTCGAGTTCTTTCCTTCGCGCACCAGCATCAGCTTCAGATGATGACCGCGCAGCTCGGCATGTACGGTGCGCCAGCTACGGTCCGCCGACCGCTTACCGTCGATCAGCGTCACCTTTACGTGCAGTTCGCCCTCGCGCACCAGCGGCTCCGTGATGTCGGCCGCCCCGTCCCGGAAGTGTGCCAGTGCTTTCGATTTGGTTCCATGGCTGCCGGAAGGAGAGTGAACAGTTAAGGCGCAAAATTAGAAATCGGTCTCGACCGCTTTGACAGCTTCCATGCATGACATCTATAACAGCATAAGCAGCACAAAACAAACATCAACAACAACAGCAGCAGCAAACACACGCACAAACACACACTATCGCATTGCAAAAGGGATATGGGATGAGCGATAATGCATATTTATGAGACAGACAGAGAGTGTGTGAGAGAGAGAGAGACAGAAAGAGAAAGGGAACACTTTACTGTAGGAGAAGATGTCGCAAAAAAGAGAAGCGAAAATGGTAGTGAACGATGAACATTCGAATCCCGCACCAGTGTGCCCATTGGCGGGGTGGAATTCATATTTTTGGTCATAAACAAACAAACACACGCACGAAAAATTTAAGGTTGTAACACAAATACTAGCGAACGTAAGAATATGCGAATGTCGATAAAATATCCTCAGGGTGCCTTACTCAATTGGTACGACACTTTAAAACAACATTCGCAATAAAGTCACACGCGCACAAAAACATAGTGATATCAAACACATTGTTCCGTTTGAGATGAGTGATGTGGAGGGCAGATCTTTGCAATATTATTCATGGTTTTTGAATATTTTTTACATGATATGTACACATATACTAAAATGCTATAGGAATACTGATGTTCAAAGAAGGATGAGAAAGGTTTGTAAGGAGCAGTAGGATTTGAATGGTGTTGAAAACTTTCAGACACATGACTATCTAGTAAGAAGGTCCTTGATGTGCGCTTGTTTGGTGTGTGTACAATTTCTAGCCAGTTGCATGCGTGTATGGTTGCGTGGGTGTATGTGTGTACGACGATGAATTCCACTTGTAATTGGAACCACGAACAATGAGAGGATGAGTCCGAACAACAAACGAATATAAGAGGCTGGCCATTTGTTTATGCGAAAGATGGTATGTGCGGTAAACGTCGTCATTCGATCTTTGGTGGTGTAACTGCATGGTCCCACACCGTCGTATCGTAAAACGGGTTTGCAGCGGAATATTCCTTTAGAAGCGGCAAACCGAACGTCGGAGACTTTTCTTCAGTATGGGAAAATGCAGCCTGAAAGCTTCAAAAGCAGTAGCACTGCCAGAAACAAACCGAAGCGGTCAGATGGCTTTCGATTGAATGCAGCTAAAGTGCAAGGGCCCTGTTGCAACAGTTCGTCTCGTAAACTGTACGTCGTGGTAGGTGACGAGGTGAGGAAGATGAGATAGAGAGAGAGAGAGAGAGGGAGAGAGGGCTAAATGTGATAGTTGAACGGGGTGACCATGTGTCCATAAGCACGATTGCTAATTTGAAAATTAAATACTTTAATGCCATCCCGGTACGCGGTAGCCCGTTTTATTTTACGATCGCAAGCGAAGGATAGTTGCAATTACACGCGCATGTCGCATGTTAGTACGTTCGTAACGAGCACTGCCGTGCGCAATTAACTCCAGCGTGGGATCCAATATGAAGATGGCTGTATGGGGCATAAACATTTCTTGTGTGTAACGAGTGGCAATAGAGACGAAGAATGGGAGAACATGAGGGCGAACATGTGTGTGTGTGTGGTTGTATGGGCCTGTGTGTGTGTGTGTGATGCTAATGGGCGAGATAATGAAGTAGTTGGCAAAAGATTCCAAAGAATACAAGCATATCCAGGATTCCAAGATTGAAGTACGAAGAGCAAGGATATCAAACTGGATCTCGGAAAGTGTACAGCGCGTTCCAAAAAAAAAATAGAATAAGAATCCACACACACACGCACGCACGCACAGACACACGAGCCAAAAAAGAAAACATCCATCAACAACGACAACAACAACGACAACAACAACAACAATGTATAATGAGCGGTTGGTAATGGACTGTCGCCCGGTAGAAAGGATGCGCGAACCTCTGGGCGAAGAAGTAGTTGCGCGTGACGACACCGCCCGCAGTGGTTGTGGTGATGACGTGCAGGTTACCAAGGCTGCTCGCCGCCCCAAACAGTCGCCCACCGGTGCCACCACCGAGTGGGGTGGTCGTGACCAGGGAAGCCGAACGGCCCTTGCCGACCGCCGACCGTGCCGGCGGTGGTCGGGCATCCTCACGGTCCTCGTCGACGTCGTCATAGTCGTCATCATTGTCGTCATCGTCCACGTCTACGTCACGGTCGTCGTGGGGGATGTGCGGTCGGGGAATGGGGCGAGGTCGAGAACGCTTTTTGGAGCTTGGTTCGGTGGGTGGGGCGGATGTGCCGGGCGTATGTTCGATTTCGAGGATGGGCGGAAGTGGTGTCGATGCGGTCGATTCGGTTGACACTGGATCGAACAGACGACGCAGCGGCTGAATGTCCGTTGTAAGACGAGGCCTTCTCCAAGGACGATAGGCACTACACATTTACACGATTTACACACGCACGATTGTTACGTGTGGTACGAACAAAAAAAGAGAGAGAGAGAGAAAGAAAGAGAGAAAGAGAGAGAGAGAGAGAGAGAGAGGGGAGAGAGAAAGTACCATGGAGAGAGTGTTGGTGAGATGGACGACTTTAATCGGAATGGGTGGACCAAAGACCGAAGACGGATAAGATACAGGAACCACCACCTTGCAGTGATTTCTAAACGGGACCTGTTTTGGGTTGACCACTTTACGCCATCTACGAGAACGGGTGAGAAAGCTACCGATGCCAAAGGTGATGCACTTACCTCTTGAGCTGCTGCGGTTGCATCTTCCCAGATGATGCCGCCGACTCGTCGTTCGCACCATGCGAAACCGTCGTCGGCAGGCTCGGCGACCCGATGGCCGGTGGTTCCGTTGCGTCGGTGTCCGGTGTATCGGCCGGTGGCAGCGACATCGGACTACTGTCCGCGTCGCTTTCCAGCATCTGGAAGAGGTTATCGTGTGCGGTCGCCCGCAGGTACGAGATCCGTCGCATCTTGCGCTCATCATCCTCCAGCAGCAGCGGATGGTGCGGTTGCTTCTGGCGCATCACCACCGCCGGTACGGTACCATCTGTGGGCAGAAGATCAAACCGGTGCACTATTAAAACGGCTGCCAATGGTTGCGCTGCGACATTGTTGGGAGTTTTGTTGGTAAGTTGGTCAATTTGGTTAGCTTCGTGCTTCGCACGCATTCGCAATCGCAACGGGGACGCTCATGCAACGACGTTAGCGAGTAGGTTTAATAGAAGTTTTACTAAGTTGAAAGCGAGCAACGGTGGAACGATGGTAGGCAAGGACCTCTTGCCCAAAGTCGCGAGGATGTCCGCCGGTACATTCGGTCCACCGGAGTGCACGGTTGAGTGGTCAGATATGGAAGCATGCCAACCAAACCTACGTCCTAAAACATGAACACAGCACACCATTGGAGTTACGGATGTTTTGTTCGGGTAGAGGGGTTTGGTTTGAAACATTCGGCGCAACCGGCTCCAACCTGCCCAAAGTGGCGTGCGTTAATCCGCACGTTCAAGTTAGTAGACATGCAGCGCTATTACGGTTACGAGGACTTCTCATCCGCACAAATTAGGAAATTAAAAAAAATAATAATAATAAAACCAGAAGATTCCATTGGGTTGGGTGGTGGTGATTGTTGGGTTTGGGTTTGGGGAGCACATGCTCGACGTTGTTAACGTTAGAACGTTGCGAAGAAATGGTGGGATTAGTACATTTTAGAGCCAAAAAAGTAACAAAGAAAGAGGTATGGTAGGTGACAGCACACGACTCAGTAGGATGAAAGCGACAAATTTCGAGAGTAAGAGTGCGCCAACCTGTGCAAAGGTTGAGCGTGGTGGGACGGATCGGAAGACTCCCTGGTCGGAAGGGGGATGAAGCTGGCGTAGGTGCCGATGGCGATGCCGCTATGCCCGATGCAGATGGACCAGTGCCGCTGCCGTGTCCGGTCGGATGCTCGAGCGTAACGAGATGCGTGAGCGGTACGGACGAGGTGGACGTTACGGATGACGCTACCGTGAGCGGTGAGAGTGGTGCGAGCGGTGGCGAAGTCAGTGGTGGACGGTGCAACATCTCGATATCGCCACCGATAGCACCATCAACAGCACCGTCACCGGCTAGGAAGTGACGCAGCTCGACAATCGTCTGGTTGCGATGCAACAACTTCATGCGCATCTGCTCCGTATCTGCCGCAGACAGTGGATGGTGGAGTCGGTGTGCGGCAGCATACGTACGGACGGGTGGTATGGGGCGTACCGTACTGGCAGTATCGCTGTCCGACGTAACCGAGAGGGTGGACGAGCTTCCTGTTAGCGTGGAGGTGCCGAGCACCGATGCCGATCCTGTTGCCGTTGGTAGCGGTCCTTGCAACCAGAATGCTGAACAAAATGAACCATTCGAATTGGCACCCAAGGGACGGTGGAAGAGAAGATCAATCATTGGTACATTGGCCACCCGTACGCCGCTGGGGGCGTACGTGTTACCCGAACCCGCCAAACCGTGCAACACGGTTGCTTTACCTGTGGAGTTGCGGACAGCATTGCGGTACGAATCGTCCCGGATCGGCTTCTGGCGCAACATGGCAACCGGTGGTACCGGGTGCTGTTGGTTCTCCTTATCCTTGTCGGTCGCATCAAATGTGTCGGACGTAACCAGTGACGAGCTGGTGAGCGAGTGTCGCGAATCGCGCGTTGCGTTCGACTCTACCGAGAGTGACCGCAAACGTACCGGCGTTCGACGCGATTCCGAATCGGAGCTCACCGAACGGGGCTTGTCTTCTGTAAATGGAACACAAGTTTGAAGGAGATTCAGAATGATCGGACCAAACACTAGTGGAAGTAAATATAGTAGGAAAACTTGTTTTTTTACTACAACGTTTTCAGCTGTTCATACAGCTGGGGCTTTCTTCATGGAAATGCTATGAAATTGTAACAAAGTAGTGACAAGAACACAATTTAAACACAGCAGCAGTTCTACGCCTGAACAAATTGCTTTGGTCGAAAAAATGAAATGCTTCGTGTTTCTGTAGTCGTATCGCCTTACCGATCGATTTTCGCCACCCGGTACTTTCTGCCTTCAGTTCAAACTCTTTCCTGCGCACGGCCACATTCGGTACGACCTGCTTCGTGTTTATCCTGCAAGCACATGTTCATTTGCGTTAGTAAATAGATTGGCAACACGGGATACCGTTGCGTGCGCAAAGCAAACGAGCCCGCGTACCTGCTCAGTTCACTCTTGTACAGATCCATCCGATCGATGCCCTCCGGTGACAGTGGCCGGCCAGACTCGAACAGCTTTGCCTTCTCGGAGACGGCATGCATGCTGTGCGGTGACAGCGGTACCGTAGCGGCCCCGGTCGGCGAGGATGGTCCGGCGGTCGTCGTGATGGCGACCGGTGCGATCGCAAGCGACGGTGGCGCCGACTTGGGTGGCAGCTGAAGCGAACCACCGATGCCGCTGGTAAAGAAATGCTCCCGTATTGCGGACAGCTGGGACGCATGCTCCCGCAGCATGCTGGTGGAGCTGACCATCGGCTTAGTGATGGCGCTGGTGGCGACGGTTGCCGTTTGCGATGGTGACGGCGTGGTTGGGGATGCGTTCGTTGCTGGAACGGTGCCCACCACCGTACCGGACTGTAACAGACCGGCTGGGGGAGATGCCAAACCACCGGTCGGTTTGTTCGGTTCCGTTGGTAGCCCGTAGCTGACCAGCGCCGAGCCGGGCGTGGCAGTTGAGTTGAGTTGCGCTTGGCTCGGTGGCCACACCGATTTTTGCAGTCGGTTCGGGCGTGCGTAAAATTCACGCTGCTGCACGTCATGTGCGGTCGGTAAGCCGTTGGTGGTGGGTGGTGGTTGAGCCGCTCCCATCGGTACCAGTGCGCCCTGCATCGCGGTCAGTGGACGTCGCAGAAACTCTTCCTTCTGCTCGAGGCTTTTGCGCAGCCGGGACATGATGGCACTGTCGCCTTCGCCAAGCGTCGCGTAACCACCATCACCCGTCACCGGTAGCGACTCGCCAGCATCCTTGCCGTGCAGGGACATTTTCTGCAGGAACTGCTGCTGCTGCTGCTGCTGTTGCTGGTGAAGATGCATGTAGTGCTGCTGCTGGTCGTACGCCACCGAGACCGATTTCGGCGTGATCGGTAACATCGGTTTCGGCAGATGGGGCGTCATATGGTGCACCATCGGCACGGCCGGATGGGTCAGCATCTTTGGCACTTCGGCGTGTAGAGCCAGGCTCTTGGCAGCCGGTGGCGGCCCACCCACATTATCCGCGACGATCTCCTGCAGCGTGCTGTACAGTGATTCCTGCTTCTCCTGCACACCCTCCACAGTGAGTGGGAGCGGTGCCGGTGGTTTCGACTTTGGGTAGGCGCCCGACGCTTTTGGGGCGTACGGTTGTTGCGGTTGCGGCCGTTGGTTCGTTTCCGGGTTGTGAGCGGTTTCGCTAAAAAACTGCAGCGAGCAGAGAAAAAGACGCATCGTTAGTGGTTGGATGGGCATGGGGGTGTCTTGGCACCTTCGTTACCTACCGTTTGCAAAATGTCGTAATTCTTGGGCACCACCTGCAGGGTAAGCGTTTTCGGCGTCTGCTGTATGGTGGCAACAACCTGCGAGTACGGTATGGAGGTAACCGGTACGCCGTTCACTGCCAGCAACCGGTCGCCCTCCTGCAGACCGGCCATGTGAGCCGGCGTGTTTGCGTGCACCTTCTTCACAAACACCGTGTCCATCGGTTGCGCAAAGTTCAGCACGCCCGCACTGGTCAACGGATTGATCGACGGTTCCTGTAAGGGTAGCGTACGTACGTTATAGAGCGCTGTGAGCGAGCAGAAGTCCACCAAGTGGACACGGCGGATGACGTGAGGAACACTTACCGTGAGCGAATCCGGTGGATAGACGATGAAATGACGCAGAGTGAAGCCGAAATCACCATTATAGCGATGCAGGATCACAATCCTCGGACCGCACACCGTACCGGTGGCGATGATCTGTCGTGCGATTAAAAACGTGCGTTGGATTACCATGAAGGATACGGTACACGGTTAATCGCGTGCATTAGTACAAAACGTCACTTGGGTTCATGTTATGTAAGGTACAATACAATTTATTGCAATTTAGTGATTAGTGTTAGCGATTGTTTTATGCACTGTGATTATTTCTTACTGCCACAAGGACCACTTTCGATCCCATTTCGGGTTCGAAACTGTCGGAGCAGATTCATCGTGTGAGGTTTGTCCAAAGAAACTTTTGTCGGCGATGTTTGGTAGTACGTTTTACTTTAACCAACTGAAACCCTTTCGGGATACCTTGAGACATGAGACCGAAACAAAACGTACTTCCTTGTGTGATACGTCCCTTTCTCATTTTGATTTTATGCCCATATCCCAACATCTCTGCAAACCTTGACCGAAGACGGAATGAATATTTCGTCAAACACATTTGTGAAACGTGGCCACTTTGCCCTCGATCGCAATAGTTATATCCAATACATCCAATGTTCTTCTGTTTGATAACTGTTTGGTTTTGGTATTTTTTGTTTAATTTTATAGCTGATTTCTTTTTAATTTATGATAGAAAAAATACCAAATGGTTATTTATTAATATGAGCAACTACATCTGTACATTAATTTCCAAACACAGTTCACAATTATCCTATACTCTCATATACTGGCCAGGATGTGTAGAATTTATTTTTACCTCATAGGAGGATCGTCAATCTTTATTATTGATTAAAGGTCTAGAAAGTCTTTTGTACCGGTTGCATCGTGTGAAATCGGCTCTATTAAATTCATCACCTGCCATCGCCATCATCGCCAATTTAAAAAAAATCAATCAAAATATTTGAACGCTGCTCATTAAATAGTTAACCATATTTAGAATGCACTCATTGAATCGTGGAAAACTTTTTAACTTTTGTAAAACATAGGTAGAATGCATATTTCTGTTAGCAGAGGTAATAGCTACTGTGTCTCATTCGTTTGAAGGTCAGAAATTAATAATTTATTTTATTCAACATACTCGATATATAAGTCTGCTTGATTATTCGCGATGCTACATAACACCAGCCTACTTCCATCACTCTTTCCTTTCACAAGCTCCAGCGTCAGTTCATCATCAGCACGGTTTTCTAGAGTAGTCGTCAAAGCACCAATTGAACTGGGCAAACTTCGAAACACTAGAACCACCTGGAGATCTTCATCTAACTTGGTTCCAGCATTAGACAATTTCTCGAACAAATTCTCAAATTCGATCAAGTGTTCCGCGATATTTTCGCAATCGTGGTATTTCATGTCACAAATTCTTTTCAGCAAATGTACTTTGTTCGTTAGTAGTCTTCTTCTGGTGTTGCTTCTGCAAATTGTCCCAGAATTTCTTTGCGGTTTTCGTATTCCGAATATGTATAAGTTGTCCTGCAATTAACAACAAACCAATCGTAGCACGTGCTTTCTGGTCATCTTCAACTCAGGCTACCAGATCTGCAGCATTCGATCCAGAATCATTCCGTAGTGGTTTCAAGCCTGGTGACACAAACTTCCAAAGACCTTCTCGCACCAATAAGAATTCGACTTCTTGTTTCCACGAATCATAATTTTCGTTCGAAAGTTTCCCGATATTTTGTTCCATTTTTCCTTATAATTTTACTTCTTCAACAACTGATCATGCTGACAATTTTTCTGGTTATTCTCTGGACGGATCACTGAACAATTCACTGGACAAGTAATGGACGATTCCCTATGCAAGTTACTGTGCCCATAACCTGTTGGCAGAGGTAGAAACTATTGTGTCGCACTCGTTTGGAGGCCAGAAATCAATCAATTATTTTATTCATCATACTCGATATATACGTCTATTTGATGGCATTCGCAATGCTACAAAACACCAACGTATTTCCATCAATTTACTTATGGAATAAAAATAACATTCTGTTCTAACAATGTAATAGGTTATTGGAACATGTTTTTGAAGTAAAAGAAAATCCCATTGCATACTAAACGTTTTATGAATCATGATTTGTTATGATTCAAACCACAATGTGTTATTTGTTGTAGACAGAACAAATTCTAGATTGTCTACCAAATCAAACTGCGGTGAACTTGTTCCATAACCTGTAGCGCAGTTGTCCGAATCCTAATACCATTTGTCACCCGTCCTTTTTTTGTGCTATCGAAACATTAATCCTGCCCTACGCCGTGCTGGTAGCTTCCTTTACCAAGGTAGCGAAGGCCAACATCTCTTTTGTGCGTTAACCCTTTACCCTAGAACGGTGCAAACTTTGGTTCTATTTCGGCCTGTATGTACAGAAATGCTTCTCTTGAAACCCTGAAGCTCTTAAGTTAACTCTTAAGTTTCGCGAGTTTACGAAAAAAAAAACTCCACGAAACCTTAATCTCACTGACAGATCTTCATTATATCGATTTGGTTTCCGTTTGGTTTGACAAGGTTTATTAGGGATGAGAATGAAGTCAAGCTGAGAGTTACCTGTAACGTACGTACACTGACTGCAAAGTTGCGAACATTGTTTCAATTATTGTTAAACGGGAAGAAATTGCAGCAAGCACTGTGTCATTTAAGTGTTGCCGATCACGCCTGATCAGCGTCACGAAATGTTCGCACGGCGCTAGAAGGAGATGAAATACGATCGGCACAACACAAACGGTAGCGGCACCCGCGGTTCGGAATTAACATCCATTACAATCCACACCCGGTTTCCTTATTCCATGGGTTTGTTTCTTGACTGCCGCCTTACACCGGATTGTTTAGGTTTAGCACGTATGGTATGTTTACAATTCTTGTTTTGCCTCGTCGTAAACAGCCGACGGCGTGTGGCGCTGCCACAGCCATTAAATGCGCTGGTGCGAATTGCATAATAAACTTTCTACACTAAACTACACTAAAAAAAAAGAGCTCTGATTATCGGATTAACGCCGTGAAATCACACTCGATCAGGGTACGGCAAACGCGCGGCTAAGGGCAGGTCGAAGGGATAATTGAAGCGATTTACCAACCAATCAAAACAATTTAGTGTGTAAAGTTAAATGGAAAATATCAAACCGCAACATAAAGCATACCGGAACGGAATGGTTGCACCAGTGCAGCTTTGCTTGGAGTGTGTGCTTTTTAATGCGCGTGTAAAATTTGTTTGCCAACCTTCCCCACATGCCGTACGTAAAATTGCGCTGCAAGAACAAAGAACGGTTCGCAATGATGCGCAATTGCCTTACATGCACCATAAACACAGCGCTGCGCCCAAAATTATCGTGCCCGAAAATACGTGCCAATGTTGACATGGATGTGGTAAATTGTAATCGTACGTCATTGCCATTTCACACGTTCCGCACGAAAACCGCAAATGTTTCGCATTTCGATGGTTTTGGCGATATTTTCGGCTAGAGGAAAGACTGCACACGCGGCATAAGCGACGAACCTTGCTACGTGAAATTAAATTACGATGCGCAATATAATTGCGTTGGCAACGTTTCAATTGTTGGCAGATGGTGTGAAACTATTAAGTTACAGATCGATGGGAAAGCTGGAATGCACAGATATAAATACGTGCGGATGATTGAAATGAAAGCAGACGAAAAATCTGTTTGTGGTTTGTCTCCCGTCAACAAACAGCAAAGAAAAGAAAAGAAAAAACTAACAAGTGACCCGACACCCACTCATGATCGACAATAAATGCGGCGAAATAATCTTATCGCTTTTAGTTGTGCGCTGCTCAAACTCGAGAGGCACAAATTCAAAGCAAAGAGTGTGCGATTTAATATTGTGCAGTGATGTGCATTTTTACGACTTGTTTAAAATCGTGCAAATCAAGCAATCTACGTTTTAAAATTTTATTGCTTTCTACCAGCCTCCGGCACTGTTCTGTTGCCGGTAGGGCAAGCAAGATCGACGATAAATCGAAGGACACTGCAGTGACAGACACGGTCACTCTGCAATGGTGCATTGGCGCATATTTATGTTTGTCTCACCCGCTCAAGTAGAGCAACACACCAGCACGAAAACGGTCGGGGTGGTAAAGGCGTGTGTGAATGTGCTTTGTTTCTGTCATATATTTGGTGTGTGCAAGCGCATCTAGCGTGTGCTAACTTTATGATGCGATTGTTTCGCAAATCAGCAATACGACGGATGCTTAAAGGGCCGGGTCAAGATCACTCAAACGCCGGGACGAAAGGTTACCATAGTAAAACAGTAAAAAACAATGCTGTTTTTAACTATAAAACACACATACACACGCAAAGATAAGCAAATATTGTGCATATTATAATGTATGGAGCATAACATTGATGTTGCAACGCGAAATTGCTACATTTCTCGTGAGTTACAGCCATAGTAATAAGATAATTACTGGTTTTATTCTTTCTCGCCAATCTGCTAGACATCACACCTCGAGCACCGGTTGAAGTTCTCCATCAGCGCTGTATCCTTGCAAATGGACCCACGCGCAGTCCTACGTACGCGCAATCGAGAAAAAACAACGGACACAATCGAACCGTAGCTTACTGTAAAATCAAAGCGGGAACAAAATTGGGTCACGCCTGGACCCCATTCACCGGCACCCCTAGAAATGCCCACATACACACACACGTCAAGCGTAATCGCGACAAATAGGACCTTGGAAGTCCTGCGACGGTAGCCACTTTACTGCTAGGGGTGAAATTGTGTCTTTACCAAACGTTTTTGTTTTTTTCTTTTTAATTCAAGCAAAAACAGCAAACCTGCATAGGTAAAAGAGCGCCAAAGAAGCGTCTGTGGAAGTGGAGAATGCGCAACAACAAAAGCAAACCAAAAAGAAGCGGGTTTCGATTGACGCGACAAAACCCACGGGCTACCACGAAAGCGAACGCACTAAACACAATCACAGCACCAAACCAAACACGCAGAAAAGGGAGAATACTGAATTATATACAGTTTTTCGTCGTTGTTGCTGTTGCTGTTGTCGTCGTCGTCGTAAGTTTTGAGCTGGTCGAGTAATTTATTGTCACCCGGTTCTCGCCAGCCAAAGCGGGACGGTCCGGTGTTGGGCGGGGACGGATTATGCTCGTCCTGGTTCGCTTCCCGTTCTGCTCGTCGCTACCCGTTGCAGCGGTCCGCATGCATGGCTTACATTTAGAGCTAATAAAATGTAAGCTAATAATGCAGAAGATGGTGGTGCTTGCGCTTAGTCCGCTTAGTGATCACACGACGCTAAAGCTTATCGTGGTTACACCTACCGTGGGCAGGCAGATAGAAACCACCGATGGAGTGGGACATGACCGCCCAGCACCCGCTTTCCCGGTTGCTTTTTTTTTCTTTCTCTTCTCCACCGTCCCAGGTTGGTTTGGTTTTGGGAACTGGTTCCCCGGAGAACCGACCAGAACAACACACCCGGCGTAAAGATATTACAATTAAAAGGGCCGGATTGGATCGGAATTTTGGGCTAGAATACCAGCACCGCTGCAGGCATTTCTCCACCCTGGCGAGTACAATGACATCCCCGGGCAACACGCCGACGGGTTACGGGTGCACTGTTTTATCACACCTTTGGAACTCCACAATCGGAAGCTAAATTGCAGGTTCGTTTGTTCTGTTGTAGTGCTGTAAAGGAAGAATTAGTAGCCCAAGCCACGGAATTGGAGATGTTGAAAAATGAGGTTGAGCGCTTCTTACGGATGGTGCAGTAAATGTTTAATAAACATGCATTATTGGATGTCAAATATCTTTGCCAAACAGATTAAATGCGTACGACAGCTAGAACACACACAAAGAACACTCTTTGCAACATTATTCTTAAGAAAGCTACGTGCGAACATTCTATTCTAAGTTAGCAAGCCTATGCTTTGGAACTGGAATGGCCTTTTACTGCAATCAACCTGCCAGCTCGTTTAATACCTACACCTTGCCGAACATAATTTTGTGGTTGTAAAATTTCACCCAGTGCAAAAGCACTGTTTTGCCGAAGTTGAAACAATTTCCTGTTGGTGCGCATTTTGATGAGCGGTTGATTGGTTGATTGCAGATTGACGTTCGCCTGCTATTGCTCACACGGTCCCTCTTACGGCCCTGTACCTCTTCGTGGTCGTCGCGCGACTCCAGCCCACCGTTACCGTCGGCAATGTAGACGAGCACGAAGGCGTAATGCCCGTTAAAAATGTTCCGCGTCACCACGGCCTGCTGGTACGCCGGGTTCATAATGTGGCTCGCTGCCACACTGTCCAGCATCTCGTACGTACGGTTCCAGACCGCCATCGTACCGGTCGAGTCACGCTCATCCTCGGTGTCCGAGGACGAAACTAGCTCATGGTCCGGTAGTGGCATTGGGCCCCGACGCGATAGCAACGGTGCACCCGGTGCCTCGGTCGGTAGATCCGGTACAGGGAACGATGCAATCGTTTCGTAGATCGGATTATCGCACCCGATCGTTTCGGGGCGCGGTTCACCGGAACGACGACAACGCGATCCGCAGGCACCCATTGCTAAATGCTTGCTTAAAAGGAGATGTTTTCCTTGGCAAATATGGTAAAGGTACTGAAAACCCACCACCGGTTTGCTGACAACAGGAGAAACAAAGCAAAACAATTGAAAGTACACAACTCACAGGGAAAGGATCCGAACGCTCTGTTGGAAGGAATATCCTCGGTGGATAAACTACTGCACGGGACTGCAGCACGCTTGCTTTCACACACGCACTCGGTAGCACACACTTGGTTCGCCAAAAAAACGTACTAACGCACCAAACACTAGCAATTGAGTGACACTGGTAAGAGCTTTCAACTTGAAGAACTTTCTTCCAGCTGTGTCGACAATCGACTGAACGGGTTGCGCTGCTCGATAGGTTCAAGAACTTCATTCATGCTGTACGCATGCACTCTCGCCCTGTGCCCGCGCGCGCGTCCACTGTATGCGTGTACGTATGCCGATGCATTCATGCGCATGTTTCCGCCGCTCACGTCACCGCGCGGGTTCGAATTTCCAGTGACCGGGAAACGATTCTATCCCGCGGGAAGCGTAACGCGGAGATAGTGCACTCGCGTACATGTGGTGGTTTTTAATGCCACCGCATGGGTGCGAGTGAGAGTGTGTGTGTTTTTTGTTGTTGTTGTTGTTGTTGCCGTTGCTGTTCGGCTGCTGTATTATAGCTTTCATTCGCCGTCTCATCATCCGTGCGGGATTTAGAATCGTAAGGTACAGTAAAAAGAGTCAGCAATCGCTGTCCCATCCTACACTAAAAAGGGACGTTGCCTCGAAACATGCGCACTACAGTGCGAATGGGGATGCTGTTTTCCCGCGCAACCCCTATCAGGTGCATCGGAGCGAAAGGCAACACAATAAGCTAATAATACTGCTCTTATTGATTGTAAGTTGGAGTAGTATTATTAAGCATTTAATTTTTTTCTAAATTTTTAGTATTGAAATATTTATTACGTTCAACGGAAATTAGACTACGAAGCGAATGGCTCGATAACGTTCCAAAATTAAGATGGAAAAGCTTGTTTAGTATGTTTAATATATGTTTATATTATATGTTGTATCTTTAATATATGTTTAATTATATTACTATTTCTCTTGATGATGTATCTTTTTATTTTTGCAAAATATTAAGTTTTACTATATTGTAAATTTATACACAAACTTTGTGCTATACCAAACGGCTATTGATTTATCATCTACAAAGGAATATTTTATATTGTTGAATAAATCGTCTAATCTTGATGATGTATCATTTTTTGCAAAATATTAAGTTTTACTATAATGTAAATTTATATACAAACTTTATGCTATACCAAACGGCTATTGATTTATCATTTACAAAGGAATATTTTATATTGTTGAATAAATCGTCTAATCTTGATGAAGTATCTTTTTTTTTGCAAAATATTCAGTATACTATACTACTACTATATTGTAAATTTATATATTGTAAATTTATTATATTGTAAATTTATATACAAACTTTGTGCTATGCCAAACGGATATTGATTTATCATCTACAAAGGAATGTTTTATATTGTTGAATAAATCGTCTAATCTTGATGAAGTATCTTTTTTTTGCAAAATATTAAGTTTTACTATATTGTAAATTTATACACAAACTTTGTGCTATGCCAAACGGCTATTGATTTATCATCTACAAAGGAATGTTTTATTTTGTTGAATAAATCGTCTAATCTTGATGAAGTATCTGTTTTTGCAAAATATTAAGTTATACTATATTGTAAATTTATGTACAAACTTTGTGATATGCCAAACGAATACTGATTTATCATCTACAAAGGAATGTTTTATATTGTTGAATAAATCGTCTAATCTTGATGAAGTATCATTTTTTTGCAAAATATTAAGTTTTACTATATTGTAAATTTATATACAAACTTTGCGCTATGCCAAACGGATATTGATTTTTCATCTACAAAGGAATGTTTTGTGTTATTGAATAAATCGTCTGATTGAAATAAATTTAAGATGAAGAGCAGTAGCATGAAGGCACTTCAAACGCAAACCACGGTTGTACGTAGCAAAACTATAAAATTTAAAAATAAATATTTGCTGACATGTACTCGCCTTTGTACACGGCCTGCTTTGTGCTAATTCAAATACTAGCTTCCTCAGCAGATGTTTCTGGATGCATACGGGCCAACAATAGTGCTGCACGCAACTAGCTGTAACCCCCGGAGCACATGGGCAAACAGACGGATGGATTTGTTTTCCTAACACATTAGCGATCGGATACCGTCGCAAGGAAAATGTGCACGGACTGCACCGACTGCTGAAGCCGTGCGCAAAAGATTCTGCTTCTTTTTTTTTATTCATAAAGAACGACCAGTTCGTAAACGTTTTTATGGAGCATATTTAGAGAAAAAAAACTCACACACACACGAATAAGGGATCACTCGCAACACCCGCGATAATAGAGACCGCACTACAGCGAAACCCCGAATTTTAAAAGACCGCTCATGCTCGTAGGTTAGTTATGCGTTAGATCGGTTTCCGTTTGCATCGACGGCTTGGCGGGTGTTGCTGTTTTTGTAATGTGTTCGCCCCCGTGTGCAACGGTCTGCGTACCGGGCGGAAGCAAAATGTTGCCCAACCGGGGCCACCATGGATGCAGCTCGCGTAGCCGAAAACACAACAATATGCTGCAAAGATGCAACTGTTATCGTAGGTTAGCGTTTTATACGACCGTTTTCCGGTTTTCACAAGGTTTCCGGTGCGTTGGTTTGGCAGAGCAGATGAAGAAGTATGCTGTGCTCTATTTACATTACCGCACGTGGGTATCAAAGGGTTTAAGCTGTATCAACTGCTGCTTCCGTACATGAAAGCCGTCACACACAATCACCGACCGTTGTCGCCGATCTGGTTGCGATACATTTTAGTTTCGCTTTGTAGTGTCATATGCGGCCAGCAGCTGTGTAAAGAAATGAAACAAAGTCCCCAACAAAGTGCGTTCGTCAATCTACCGTCTGATAGTAAAAGCAAAACGGGTGGAGTTTTGCTGCTGCTGCTACACCTTCAAAGAGTGTTTATGAACCTATTTTTAATAACCCAAAGTACATCCACCACCTCTACTAAGCAGCAAACTAAGCGAATCAGGTGCCTCGAGCTCCTTGTATTTCAATCTCCCGGATGGAGTGAGTCAATACGAAAAAGAATATCTGATACTGGTATGAAAATGCATTCTGTAGCAAAATAACCATATCTAATCGACTGCCATCACTTATCTACACCGGATGGCAAATTCAGGAAGGAATACGCATTGATGCACATGCCATTCGTATCCACATCAACGACCGACATTTATCAGCAGTGGTTTCAATCGATATAAATTTGCTGATTTCTCGACTAAGAATGCCCAGAATGCTGCACCGGAGCAAGTAAAATGAAGACCGATGGAATGTATGAAGTATTCATATCGGTAACGTTTATCTACACTGTTCCTTGTATTGTCAATTGGTGTGACGATCTACTAGCAGATGTTTTCCTTCCATTGGAAATATTAGCTGAAGGCACCTGATTGCTTCTATACTGTAGCAGTGGCTGATAAGGTAAGGTATAGTAACAAGCATGTATTGCGATAAAATAACCACCGTACCCAATGCGATTTGAATCTGAGTGGTCTTATACACTCAGCAAAAGCAAAAATAGCAAAAGCAAAAATAGTACCACCATGTTTTTTTCGTAATATTTTTAAAATGGGCATTCGTTTTGCACTAATTTCACCTTACAGTGTATCAGTATTCTACCTCACGTCTGTCTGATTAGCTGTTCTGGAAATTTTGGGGATTTTTCTCATTTAAAATGAAAACTTCATAAAGTACCATGGGAAACATAAATAGAACCACCCTAGTTTAAAGTCACCTAGGCTCTTATTTTACAGGTGTTTGTTTTGATTTGCATTCAAACCGATTAGAGGTTCACTTTTCTTCAATATATAGTGAGAATACATTTTGTATACACGTTTATACACGTTTACACGTTAAATAAAACGTGCTCCATTCAGACTAAAAAAGCAACTAGGACGTACCAGACGTATAGCAATACTACTGGCACGATTTGTGCAAGGACCTGGATGCTAAAATGAGCAGGATTTGAGCAGGATCCTGATAGTATGTGGAGCATTTTTCTTGCGAGACAAACTTCCATTGGCATGGATTTCAACAAAAATGGAAAGATGGAATGGAAGGATAACATAGAAATACTGGAGTTAAGTTTGATTGATCTCGGTGAGTCATTGATGGGTCCAGATATGGGGTTTCAACAAAATAATGCAGCAATCCACAACTCAAAACAGACTAAAGCGTCGATTTCACATAAAAATGTCGAGGTTCTCGAGTGACCAGCTTGCTTGCCGGATCTAAACCCCATCGAAAGCCTTTGATCGATACTTGCCCAACGCGTTTACGAAAATTTATAATCAATTTGACAATATAAATATGTTGAAAACCCAAATTCGAGAATGCTGGGAGCAGATTGAGCAGGATACGCTTGAAAAACTGGTTTTGTCCATGAAATCGCGTCTGAATTGAAGTTATTGGTAGCATCACACATTACTAAGTTCATACTCATTTTGTTTCCTGACAAATAGTGCCCGATTTAAGTTAAAACCTATGGTGATATTATTTTTATTTTGCACCATTTCCATTTCTCCTTCTGGTTATATGAATGTCTCAAAAAGTCGTATTATTTATGCAATGGTTTAATTCCTTTTTCTTCACAGAACATGATATAAAAATTGTTGCTCATGAAAACCAATTACTGATCATCAAATGTGGAAAAAACGCGGTGGTACTATTTTTGTTTCGCTGAGTGTAGGACGCATCCTCAACAAATGGGAATTATTACACTATTAGAAATTGGAATGGTTTTCCGGTCTGTTTTGTCAAAAAAACATCTGCGATATCTCCGACACTTTAGCAACCCAAATCTCGAAACAAGTGGGTTTAGTACACCCAACTGTATTTTCCCTCCCCACCTACGATCATCCTTGCTTATGGTTGCTTTATGATCTAGTAACACCTACTGCTAGTAAAACGCACTGTGTCCGTTTCGGCGCCACCGGGGCGATATTTTCAGCCGCCCATCGCTCGTAGCTATTTTCGGTCGCCCAGGCCCGTTTTGTGTGGCCCAGCAGCCTTGCATCATACAAGAGCACAAAAATAATTTAATTTTAACGATTTTCTCCAACGGGCCAGCCTGCGATACACCAACGTTCGGACGATGCGTGCAAGATCACTTGTTGCATTTGTAGTTCTTCATTCTTTGTTTTGCAATATTATGTGTTTGTGCTTGTAATAAAGCGCTCGATTGTTTCCACTTTTTTATCTCTTTTTGCGAATGGAACATGCTACCGAACAGCTTTTTTTTTTGCGATCACGAAGGGATCGAAGCCGAACACAAAGAGTCATAAATTGTCACCCGTGATGAGACCCATTTTCAAAGCTATAAAATCGTACAGCATCGTGCGATGTATGGGTCGCCGCTGGAAATGGTCTCATGCAGCGGCTACCGTGCTACGTAACACGCCTGGCTCGCTAGTTTTAGAGATACGCGTACTAACAAAATGCAATGCAAAATGGAACGATCCGTTCTGACGGCAGCGTGTTTATTTTGCTGTACCTTTGTTTCAGTTTATGTTCGTTCCCTTTCATAACTCCATTGCGTGGGATTTGTATCATCGTGTCCTCGACTTCATGATGCAACACGTATGCGTCATCGAAAGATGTTGCTTAATTGTATGCAGCTACAATCATTAGCTTTGTTCTGCTAAACTTTTTTGGCAAGTTTTAAAATTAAGTCACACTGCTGCTTGTGCCAGTGGAAGAAGTGTGTCTCGTGTGCTGTTATTTTGATACAGCTGAGATTTTAGTGTAACCGGGAGCATTTGCAAGGCTTCCAATGCAATGGCGCAAACGTAAAAACAGGCGCATCCGTAATTGACCCAGCACGACCTTATTTTCTGCATCACTTTACCATTTTTATAGGGCTTCCCTCCACGGGCCCCAAGCGTATGAAATGTGTTTTCAACAAGCATTTTTTTTTGTTAAAAAGCTATTTTCAATTAACATTTAATGCTGTGACCGACAAAGGAAGAGTGGTTGGTGATTGGTGTCACTTAGCGGAGGTTATTTTTATTTGTCAAGTGCAGAAAAAATGGGATATTTTTCACCTATTTTATGGTGGTAACGCTTGCTGATTGTAATTGAATATTACTGATTATACTGATTGATTTATACTGATAAAATAACTTGCTAATAAGTAATACTAATAGTTTAACTTGCAAAAGCTTAAGTTTAAAAAGCATAACTTGTGGAACACACGTGATTTGAATATTTCTTTAAAATTAAAAAAAAAATCTCCTATCAGCAGGGAAATAAGTGTGCCAAAGCGCACTTCCTACCGACGTGCACCTGCCGTATAAGGTAGCGCAATCAAATTACAGCAGCTACGGCCAAAGCATAAACGCGTCCGGAACGCACGTACGCAAGCTCACCTTCGCCGGTAGCATACTTCCGCTTCCGCTCTCGCATGCGGCAACCATGATGTAATGTGTTACGTTACCGTGAGCGACTATTCTGCAGCCACCAATATCTGCACGACTTAGGTTACCGCGGATGCGGCATTTCGATCTATTATGGAAGTGAAATTACTTGTGCTACAACTTTAGAGCAAAGTCTTTATACTGTAAAACTGCATTATGTTTCCGCATTGCGTATTACAATATAACTTTTTGGGGTAAAAATAATCTATCGAATACTAACTACAGTGCGAGAAATTCTTATAAGCGCACATACATTTTCCTAGATATTGAAATGAAATGAAAATCAATCTATCGTTTTTTGTTGATTGGCATTGCTTATGTTTGTTCTTATTCTAATGCTTTCACACTAGTTTATTTTACAACATTTTATTGGCAATCCATTTTTTAAATTTTGGTGGGAAATTCCTATAAGCGCAGTTAAATTTTCTATGCCTAGCCACCTCCATATGCATATCTTGATCACCTAGCGTACGTGCAATTAGTGCTTGTATGTAAACTTAGGGGGCGGCTCGGTGGTGTATTTGGAAACGGCGCTAGTCCCTAACACGACCGGACTGGGTTCAAATCCCATTCGGACCGTCCCCCCGTAGTGAGCACTGACTAAGCAACTACGTGGTATCTAATAGTCTAGTAAGCCATTTGATGGCCGGCATGACCGAGTAGGTCGTTAAGCCAAAGAGAGAGAGATGTAAACTTAGTATTTAAGTATGATAGAAGCTTTTTAAGCACGAAACCGTAAGGAAAATTCTTGGACAAAACAGAACGGAGATAGATCCACGATTTGGAGAATGACGGTTTAAGTAACCAACTGAATAGCCATGAGGATGAGTAGAGGAGAAACAGTGATTCAAAATTTCCCGAAAAAGGATGAAAAATATCACATCCGGAAGAAAACCAAGAGTAATTCCAAAATATCCAATCGAGAACGGAACCTTATCATACAGTTTGGAAGGGCAGAAAAGTTCAATATTTCGGAAAACAAACAGCACCTTAACCTACCTATATCAAAGAGACGTGCTGCTCAAACTTTGCGAAGATCTGGACTTCTTTTTTACAAGAAAAATGCCAAAAAAAACGTAACTTCATTCCGATGCACGTCCAAGCAAGCGGAATGGAATAAAGTGATGTTTTCGAACGAAAAAAAAAAGGTTAATCTCGATGGACCTGACTGCAGCGCACATTATTGGCATGAACTCCGGAATACCCACCAGGTAAAGTTGAGCAGAAATTTAGGAGTACACATTCTAATGATGTGGGCTGCTTTTACGCGATCAATTTTTACCAGAATGAATTGGGAGAGCTATGTGGACACTGGACAGCGTCCTGATTCAATGTACTCAGGATAATATGGATAACAGCTTCATCTTCTTACTAGATAACACTGCTATTCACGTGATTAAGCAGTCTACGGCATGGTTTTCCAATAGAAGCATTCATTGTTTTGAATTGGCCGACTCGTAGTCCGGACCTGAAGCCTATCGAAAGCCTCTGGGGGATCCTTGCAAGACGAGTTTACACTAGTGGACGGCAGTTAGGAACAGTTCGTGAGCTACGAACATGCGTAAGAGACTAGTAGCGAAAAATTCCTTCGAAAATGTTGGAAAATCTCATTAAATTAATGCCAAGGCGGATTTATGAAACAATTCTGAGACTTTGACACCAACAAAATCCAATGACTCAAATCCAATGACTTCAAATTTCAACCCACAATAAATGCCTGTCCAAATGACATGCAGTTAGATGATTTAATATTATTAAATCATTTTCAATTCAAACAAATTGTATGCAACATTTGATAACCATCCTTCCAGCAAGTGACGTTTTGAAAAGTAGCAAATTTAAATTAGTTATAATATCTAGCACTTACCGTATTTGGCGCCGTTTTGGGAATGCTAGGATGTGGCGCTGGTGCAACAGCTGGATGTACCGGACGTCCGTGGTGTCCTCCCGGGACGGGCGCAGTGTGGCCACGGGTCGGTGGCATACCACCGGGTGCTCCACTGTCGGCCATCCTGGCTATCGAATGGCTGCTCCGTACGGTGGCGTTACTGGTGCCGCCAGGCGTTGGCAACACTGAGTGACATCTTCGCCGCTGAACGGCCCGTTTCACGCACAATACAGGCTACCAAACAATCGACACACACGCACGTGTCGCGTAGATTTGGTTGTTTTGTTTTGGGTTGCACCACACTCGCCGCAGGACCGTAGCCGACTGACGGCGGTCGGTTTCTCGCGACTGGCAAGATGCAAATGTTGTCGCGTCGTTTTGGAAGACTTTCGCTCGCAACGGAGCGTGCGGCCTCGCGAACGGAACTGCTGCGGGCTGTCCTAAAATGGAAGGAAAAATGGCAAACGTACGATATGAGTGTCGCGTGTCACGTGCGTTTCCGTGCATGTATGTGTGTTAGCATGACGGTTGAAATTCAATTAATCGAACATTGGGTAGTATCTCCCCTAGGTGTGGGGCGGGCTGGGGGAAGGAATATTGCGGGAGGGAGGGTTGGGTGATGACTGCCAGACGCGGCAGACATTTATGGACGTATCAGTGAGACGCATTGCATGCTGCATGCTGTACTGACCGACTGGTCGGCGATTTGAAGGTTAGCAAGAGAAAGGGATGGTAGGTTCGCGCGCGCAACCAAGCCGAGTGTCCTTGTGGCGACATGTTTGGTCGACGGATTTGCAGACGGTTCGACGATACGACGCACGAAAGAAATAAAACAAATTTCTGGCAATTAGCACAGGTACGTTTAAGTTTCACATTTACTTCCTAGCAGCGTGGGTGACGGGCAAAGGTGTTTTGGGAAGGTGTTAACGGAACAGGCGACGCATTGGATTTCGACGCTTTTAAGTGTCCCTTTATGTATTTTAGCACTTGCGCTGGGCTGAGTGAGCTGTCGCGAGATAAAAGTTCTCTACAAACTCAGTTAGAAATTAACTTCTCCGTTGAGTGGCACCCAAAGCAAAGCAAGAAGACATCACTCATCTTCACACCTCGGTAAAACGTTCCCGGGCTGGTGAGGTTCTCCTTGTATGTCCACACACCGACCGGAAGAGCAAAAACGATGGTCGGATAGGGTTGTTTTTTTGTTTTGTTACACGCATTTTACGTGTTTTGCTTCCACAGTCGCACGAAGGCCACCCGAGCAGGCCTACCTCGACCGGTACACGGGAAGGGCATAATCGTGAAATAAATAAAAAAGGAATAATAAACGGTCACTTTAAAACGGCTTTAAATCGCATCCCGGCCCGTTTGCCGCACGGTGCCGCCACAATGCAAATGCGAACCCATCCTAGAAAAAGGTCAACGGAGGGCTTCGACCGGGTTCGGAGAGAAAACGGCTCGACAAGAAACGCAAGCCGGTCCACACAGTTCAGTATTTTAACTCCTTGCCCCGCCTTCCTTCACATCTATTCCACCCCTCCCCCCCCCCCCCCCCTCCTTTCCCCACATTCGTAACCATTCCGAATGTGTGTACCCTTCGATTGACGGATGGAGCTTTTATCGTTCCGTTTCGCTACTATCCAGGCCACAGAGGCTTAGCTTAGACATTATGGACGGATTGTCCATTAATTTCGCAATATTTTTACAATACAAAGATTTTACTGTTTTCTTGAATGTTTTGTGAATGTATCAGCCAAACCGCACAACCTTAAGTTACTGTTTAACTAGTTTAACTTCTACTTCTATTTAATCTATTTTATTCGTAAGTAGTTGGTGTTCAATTCTAGAAAGAAGCAGAGCTTTCAAGCAATCGTCCGTCGCTGAACCATCGTACCAGGGTCGCCCCGTACATATTCTTAGGCCGACGAAGGATATTTGTCCCCACCGAACCCTCATAAATGCGCTGTTGACCAATATCATTTATTCAACGCAGAGAAACCCCCCACCCCACCCTAACCCCTTTCAAACACACACTTACACCCATGATGTGTAAATCCCCCGTGTCCCGGCGAATGTCAACTCGCTTTGTGCTGTTGGCTAGCGGTGGATTGGTGGCGAAATCTCCATCCATCGACGGCAGACCGGCTGGTTCAGGCTGAAAAGGGGTTGCAATTATTGCGATAATTATCGAGCAATTTGCACAAATTATGAGCGGCTGGCAGGGATGACGCAAAACGGGGAGAGGAGGGATGAGGGGTGGTGGTGGTGTGGAGGGATACATCCAAGGGTTTACGGTGGTGCGGTTGTGTGACCAGCTGCCGGTGTTGCCTGTTGATTTTGCCCACTGGTGTGAAATAACAAACTATTTCTGACGAGTATGACGAATCTGACGCTTGTCGCAGCGGTCTTGGTACGTGCTAATCAATGGACCGTTTGCATCACACAAGGTGTTTGAACTTCTAATCGTTACCGACGGTCGGTTGGAATGGGGGAAAATGCCGCAAAGTGCTGCAGATGTATTAAAACTGATTTACAAAATTAATAGAAACAGTTTGAGAATATTAAATACTTAACCATTCTTTATTCATTTTAAACTACGAACTTCTATGGTGAGTATTAACACAGCGAAAGTGTTTAAACAATCATTGGTAACATTAAATTGTAATGTTTTCACCGAGCTAGATCACCGTCTGCTGATTTATTTACAAATGACTTCAACGGCCTCACAGCCGACGAACTTTTTTGTTTCTGGGAGAATCGAATTAACCAACACCCTAACGCTCACGGATATTTGTTTTACCACAGAACAACGGAACAGGGAACGACAAAAAAAAACTAAATGGAGTAAAGTGCACCAACGTTCGCTACATTGCGCGTATTATAAAGTGCGCTCTAAGATGACGTTTTGTATTGCATGCACGTATGGTTTGTTATCTAGCGCCAGCCAGATCAGTTCCGCGCTGTTTGACCGCATATTACGTTACGGTGTGTGGGGGAGGGAAGCCGGCAAGGGATGGAGGGGGGGGGGGAGGAGGAAGCAAAGCGCCACCCCACCGATTCGTCGCGTGGCGTCTGCAAGATGCGAGCAATTTTGTCGCAAAAACCATTTCAGCCTCTCGGTCGGTCGATAAGATGGGACCGTACAACTACAACCGTACGGTCGCGTCGCGTTATCTGCCGTTTGTTTGTTTGTTTGTCCGCACGGCACTTGCCGTTTCACGATGGAAACAAAACAAACACACAAATGCGCAAAAAAAACGATCCCCGAAAGAGGCAGTAGAGAAGAAGGAAAAGAAAAATAGGAAGCAAAGTAGAAGAAAATGCGGAGCATAAAAATGGGCTTGTGCTTTGCAAAAGCTAGCGCCAACTGTCTGCTTATGTAACATAAAACGAATGAGTTTTTTTTTTGTTGAACTACCACTACCACCCCTCCCCATACTCATATACCTGTCCTTCCTCTCCGCCTTTCTCCCTCCCCCCCCCCTTCCCCCCATCACCTTCCTTCCCACTGCACCCACTCGCTCGGTGTGTAGTTTGTTTTGACCCGTGCAGTGATAGTGTGTTTTCGCGGTTTGGCGGCTAGAGCGATTTCTACCGCACATTCCGGCACGTTCACAAATGCAGCCGATGCATTTTGTTCCCTTCCCCTACTTCCCCTCTCCACCCCCCCTCCCCATTCCAGCCATGAGAAGAAAGAAGTGGGGTGGCTTGGGTGGGATGAAAGGAAGCGGCGGTTGAGTGATCAACCATTGGGTTATCGCGGGGTAAATAAATTGCCAGCCGGTGGGTTGGTGCGCACTAACTAGCGCACTTCATGACATCGGCGAAATTGTCACGTTGTGGCCAGTGTAGGGAGCGCCCGAGAGAGAGAAGAAAAAATACCAACACAGCAAGGTAAGACGCTGTGTGTGTATGTGTGTGTGTGTGTTTGAAGGCAGGAAAAGATGCAGCTGATTATCGAGCCTATAATCTCGCACTGCATCTCGCCCCAGCACTGACGCTGCACCCGGGTTGGCGTCCAACTGGCGGGGAAAACAGTCGAAGGGTGTTTGAGCCAAAGGATGGCTGATTATAGGATGCCACGAGCAAATTTGCTCGCTTCACGGAAGTCGACCCCAAAGGGGCATGGGTGCGCCTATCGCACTATGGGAAGAGTGGCAGTTGCAGTTGCTTATATCATATTTTATGGACAAGTTTTATTCCTCAGCCAAGGCAGGAGATTGAATTTCACCAATAAACTAACTGCAATGTTTTGATTATTCTCTTTCATTCTTTTTTTTTTTTTTGAATGCAAACGTAAAGTTTCCTTTCTTGAGCCATTGTAGTCGATTGTCGTTGCAGATAAATTATGACGGTACAATGTTAGCTTAAAGTTTTAATGCACTACTTCGTCTGCAGTGTGCCGACACCGTGGTGACAATGGTGGACTGACCGCAGCCGGTGTTGTGGCTCAAATTGGTCGTCTAAATGAAGGATAATTCAATCTGAACGTTCGTGTTTGTGCTCCGCGGAACACACCTTGGAGTGATTGGGCCCGGCCCTGTAACGCTGCCGCTGTACAACCCAACACACGCCGGCGTGAAGAAATTCACACCCGAAAATAGCAATCACACCCCAAAGCAAACGAAGCGCCAAACGTAGTCGGGAATGTAATTGCTGCATTAAACGTGCTATTGCTGCGTTGCCATTATTAACTACTTCACCGTGAAATGGGCAGCTCGATGCGCAAATGCGCGACGGTGCAAGCCGGCAGGAGACTTCCGCAGCGAGTTGTCCACTTTCGCCACGGAATTCGAAAGCATGACAAACACGTGATTATTTGTGCATGATCTATTGCGCCAAATGCTAACAAACGGCTCACACTATCAAATGCAACGTGAATGGCAGTGTCCGTTGACGTAAAGTTTAAGTACATGCCGTACAATAAAAACATAAAATATCGCACAAAGGATGTGCGGGGTGAATGGGTGCGACCCAGAATGGGAAACGTATTTCAGCGTAGGAGACTTAGTCCAACGCCCAGCTAGGTGACGTGCTAATGTGCAGAAGA